>JFFI01001415.1:0-42537 GCA_001563125.1 Colletotrichum salicis | reverse complement strand
CCCCCCAACAGACCACTTGTGGAAGGCTGCCAGCCCCTAAAGTGTCTATCCAAACCACAAGCAACTTCTTCTACATCACCTCTACCTAAATCCAAGCCAACATGTTCTCCCGATTGGCTTCCTTCACCAAGCCCGCGGCCAACGGTGCCGCCGGGTTGAGCTCCGGCCTCCGAGTTCAGACCCGATTCCTCTCCGGCCAGGCCGCTGGTAGCAAGGGCCGCAAGATGCCCTTCACCCAGACCCGTGCCACCACCCCCGTCACCAACCTCGATGCCACCCTGACCATCCGAGTATGTCACCGCCGAGATATCTACGTCATACCGGCGATGCAGAAATAAGCTTGCTAACAATCCCTTCAGGATGGCCCCGTCTTCTCGGGCCGAGCCTTCGGAGCAAACTCCAACATCTCCGGCGAGGCCGTCTTCACCACCTCCCTGGTTGGATACCCCGAGTCCATGACCGACCCCTCCTACCGCGGCCAGATTCTGGTCTTCACCCAACCCCTGATCGGCAACTACGGTGTGCCCTCCAACCAGCGTGATGAGTGGAACCTCCTAAAGTACTTTGAGTCTCCTCACATCCAGTGCGCCGGTGTCGTCGTCGCCGACGTCGCCACCCAGTACAGCCACTGGACCGCCGTTGAGAGCTTGGGCAACTGGTGCGCCCGTGAGGGTGTTCCCGCTATCTCGGGCGTCGACACTCGTGAGATCGTCACCTACCTCCGTGAGCAGGGTTCCTCCCTCGCTAGGATCACCATTGGTGACGAGTACGACGCCGACGAGGACGAGAGCTTCATCGACCCCGGCGCCATCAACCTGGTCAAGCGTGTCAGCACCAAGGCTCCCTTCGTTGTCGAGTCCCCCGGTGCTCGCTTCCACGTTGCCCTGATTGACTGCGGTGTCAAGGAGAACATCCTTCGCAGCTTGGTCAGCCGTGGCGCCTCCGTCACCGTCTTCCCCTACAACTACCCCATCCACAAGGTTTCCAGTAACTTTGACGGTGTCTTCATCTCCAACGGCCCCGGTGACCCGACTCATTGCCAGGAGACCATCTACAACCTTGGCCGCCTCATGGAGACCTCCCCCGTCCCCATTATGGGAATTTGCCTTGGCCACCAGCTCCTCGCCCTGGCCGTCGGTGCCCGCACCATCAAGCTCAAGTACGGCAACCGCGCCCACAACATCCCCGCCCTCGACTTGACCACTGGCCAGTGCCACATCACCAGCCAGAACCACGGTTACGCCGTCGACTCGTCCACCCTCCCCAGCGACTTCAAGGAGTACTTTGTCAACCTCAACGACGGCTCCAACGAGGGCATGATGCACAAGACCCGCCCCATCTTCTCCACCCAGTTCCACCCCGAGGCCAAGGGCGGCCCGATGGACAGCTCCTACCTCTTTGACAAGTACATTGAGAACGTCCAGATGTTCAAGGACAGCGAGAAGATCTTCAAGGACAACCGCCCCACCCAGCTCATGCTCGACATCCTCAGCAGGGAGCGTGTCGGTGTTGAACCCACCACCCTCGCCGCGGCTGCTTAATTGAGTCCGTAGTGCTTTGGTGTGAATAGGGGGTTACTTGCGTCCTGGTGCAAAATGGGGTTTCTGGTTCTTTGTCTTGTAGTTATGGGTGTCGCGGCAGTTGATTTTGGTGTCTCTTTTCGACCTTGGGCATACACATCATCAAGTGGGATTTGGTGGTTCCTTCCTCGCTTTTTTTCATTACACAGTTCATAGCAGCTCTCAAGAAAGCTACTTTCCTAAATTGAAACACAAAAAAGTTCATGATCTGGAAATATCACTCTTCCTCACTTCCTCGTGTGATACGATGCTAAAGCACCCAATGACAAATACACTGGCGAAGGTAGGTGCGGCGTGGAGTATGAATGTGGCCGTTGCAACGGGGAAGGAAGAGGTGCTGATTATGGCAGGCATAGATAGCCATTGTGAAGGCTGGCACGACGGAAACGACTGCAAGAGCGATAACCATCCTACTCCTCGAGGATGTTGTCCGATTCTCAGAAACCGAACTATGTGCGCACTTCATTTCAACATCACTCTGGCACATACATCCACACGAATCGAAACCACAGCTATCCCTCTGCCTTTCTTGATTGCTCGTTTTCTTGGCCGTTCATACCTTTTCCGTATCCGTATCGTCAGCATAAGAGATCAACATCAACCACAGGATAGCTCTTCGACATACACCAGCATGGATAATCTGCTTTGTCTTCTATACGATGACTGGGCGGATCTCCACGCTGCCGACGCCTCGCACCAAGGTCCGTTGTTCTCGTCAGAAGAGTCGAAGGAACTCGACTCCCTATTAACCGTCCCGGTATACCCAGTCTATGGTGAACGGGCGGACTTCTGCGCTACCGATGCCTCGCACCCAGGAACCTCCTGTGTAAGCTACGGGCAACTACCAGTCAACTCACACGTATGGCGGGCGCATATGCCTCTTCACAGCGAAGGCGCCTCTCCTCCTAAACCCTTTTTCCAAGCGAATATGTACTTTGGTGATCCGGCGGGTGGCAGCAAGGGAATCGCACTTGGTTCACAAAGGTGCTGCAAGGAAATAAGCGCTTATCGAAACATCTCGCCATGGCAGTCGTCCTCTCTACCGTTATTTTACTTTCCCCTGCCGTTCTTGGAATCTGCCAGCCCACCATTGCCTTCGCATATACATTCTTCGTCGAGCAAACGTGTTGCAACCGATAGACAGGTTGCTCACATCCCAACCTACATCATCGGCATCGGCGGTAGCCCTTCGAGTGGCAAGTCAACACTAGCCTCGCACCTCAGCTACGTGTTCAAAAAATTCGGACCGCTCAGTAGAGTCTTTATAATCTCGCAAGACGCCTACCTCCTTCCGTCTGCAGATTGTCCACAAATAACTCTGCAGAGTGGGAAGCGTGTTGTTCACAGAAACTGCTTATTCTCAGTTGATTGGGAAGACATGATTAAAGATATCAATAATCTGAAAGCAGGCAACTATAGTTCCGGGCCGGATCGAATCAGGGAGACAGAAGCCACCGGAAAGGGTTGCAACGCTGGCATGCCGCATATGAGCACGAGTGATATCAATCGCGTTGTTCAGTCAAGAAAGAAAGCTCTCTCGAATACGATCAAACTAGGTTTTCGGAGCTTCTGGCTAGCTCGCTTTTGTTCCGAGACACTCACCGACAACTTAGGGAATTCTTCGACATCTTTGCCGTCACAGCTAATACTGATCGAAGGCCCCCTGATGAACGCTGTTTGCCCTACAGCCTTGCCGCCTCAAAAGTCGGGATTTGGAATTTTTCGCAGCGATACTCAACAGAAAGCATAGGAAGCTTTGCGAACGATGATTGATCTCAACTTGTGTCCCAACGTTCCAATGCGAACTGCAAGAATGTGGGCATTGGATCGGCATGAGCAGTACAGTCAGCACAAAGGTGTGTTCAGCTACCCCGCAAGGGAATTGACTGAGGAATACTTTGACGAAATCGCCTGGTAAGTACACCGTGGTGGTGAAGGAAAAGTGCACATAATGACTCCTGATATGATAGGCCGGCCTATAAGGCGTACCACACTCACCATGAGTCTTGGGATGATGAATTGAGACACGCGACACACAACGAGCTCTTGAGATGGGCTGTATCTCAAATCTTCAGGTTGAATGGAACTACGACTTAGTACCGAAGGAAACAAGGAGACCAGTGAAGCTGATGACAAAAGCAACCAAAGGCGTTGCCCGAGGCAAGCAGGTGATTGCCGGGGCAGATTGACTTGAGGAGAGCGTGGAAGAAACAACTTCTCATTGAGGGCTGGTTATGAGGTCACTTCACGTTGAGCCCTCGCAATCCTTCAGAACCCCTTCTTCTTGTAGGTGCCCTCTCTACTGGCCCTGGTACCCTGAGTATATGCTGATGGAATATACCGATGGAGACGAGGCTTCCAGAATGCGTCTCAGACATTGTCAATCAAGGACTCCTCTTCTTTGCTGAATTCGTTGCCAATTGTGTTCCCAAGATCGAACCTGGAAGTAAATGGACTCAGATCTATCAAAATCGCACTCAAGTTTCTTTTGAAGATCGCTTCCATTGGATGCGCATATCAACCCTGGACTTACTTCTTCCTAACATCTCATACTGATTGTGGAGGATTCCGATGACAGAAGAGCCTTTAATGCTCTCTCTTTCTTGGTTTAGTCCAGCGGGGATGCATCTGAGGTGGACGGAGATGTCATGCCCAGGCGGGATGAGGGTCATCACAGATAAGCATGTCGGGAGAGATCTCCACCTAGAGAGAAGAAACCAGGAGGAGCACATGTACGAAGAGGATTGATCTCAAAACGACGCGATATGACCTTCCCCGCTGCCCGGATCGATACGAGAAAATACCGTTTCCGCCCAAAAACATCGCCGGCAGCACAGTGAAACCATGGTTGTTTTAACGCCTCAATTAGCTAGCTACTCCCAATAAAGAGATAGATCCAAGTGCCCCTTTCCCTCCCGAAGAACAGTGTCATGGTATGGTATCGCAACGTGAGCGTGTGCCTGCCCCACGTCTCTCTATGAATTCGATCGTCGTTGGTAAAAGAATGGGGAAAAAGAAGAGAGAGAGAGAGAGAATCATACAGTCTAGACCTAATCTATTTTTTGTGTTCGTCCTTTTCGCCCAGCAGCAATTTGGAATTCTACCAACTGCTCCATTAAAGTGATTCATCCCCCTTGACTGGTGACTGATTTCTTCGCTTCGTCTTGACTGTCAGCCATGGTATTCCCAATGGCCCCAAGGAAGAGAGAGAGGGGATGGGAAGGGGCATCCTGTTTCTCCATGGCCATCATAAAGAACGCGTTTCTTGAAGTAATCGTTCCAGCTCGTCAGCAGCCTGCTGGAGCCAAATCTGTTGCCGAATGTCGTCGGCCTCAAAATCATCCTCTACTATCAACACCCCGAGTCGTCTCTGCCACGCGGGTCCCCGTGGTGGGGATGGAGTCACCACCTCTATCGGTGACACTGAAGGTGAAGAATACCCAGGTCGGTCAGGATGTACCAACGGGGGCGTCAGAGGGCGAGTGCGCGAGGGACAAAAGCATAAACCACAGTCAGCGGCGTTGTTGCAGTATGGGAAGTGGTCCGTAATCTGGTTCTGAGGATCGCTGGCGTCATCGACACGCCACGGACAGTCGCAGTAGTCTTTCTCTGAACAGTTGGGGCACCCGGGTTCGTGAATTTGGCGACGATTGAACTCGCGAATGCCGTGAGGCAATGGAGGCCCGAACATGGTCATACGCGGCGTTTGAGACGCAGCTAAAGACATGGTGAAAGCCGAAGCGGCCAACCGATCACCTTGAACAGATGATTTGGACTCCTAGTACCGGCTGCCTCGGTCGTCGGAACGGAAACGGCGGCCACCGTCGGGGCGAGAACCACCAAAGTTTCCACGGTCGCCCTGGCGGTAAGGGCCACTCTCATTGATTCCCGGCAGATACCTGTCGCTGACCATCCGGGGGCCGCGACGGCCGTTGCCACTGCGCCTGCCGCCACCGCCGCGCGCTGGAGGAGGCGGTCCCCTCGGCGGCGGTCCTCCGCCACCCATCTGTCGACGCCGTTCAGCCTCTCTGTGCGGGGGCCGGATGCCGACAAAGTTCTCGTGGCCGCGGTCAACAAACTTGTCGCCCTCTTCGAAGATGTAGCGGTTGATCTCAGTCTCCGGGCCCATATCTCGGTCGACATCTTTGGTGTAGTAAGAACGCATGTTTCGCAGTCGTCTGCTGACGAGGTCATCTGAGACGGCCTGGAAGGAAACAGGAGGATGAGCTCGCGTGGTTTGTACAGGGCCTCCGGGGAAGTTTTCAATCAGTCGTGGAGGTCTCGGACCAGGCCCACGCTGTGAGTCTCCTCTGGGGCCTAGGGGAGCGCCTTCGAATCCTCGGCCGCCACGAGGGCCGAGAGGAATGGCGTTGACATCCTTGACGGCAGGGCCTGCAGGTACGCCCCTAGTTGGCTCAGTCGGTGGCAGGCCATTACCAGAGACCAGACGGGCGGTGACGTATCCATCATCCTCGATGTCGTAACGCACTGAAAATCGAGCGCTTCTGTTGGATTTTCCTTCAGCCTCCTCCTCGTGAATCCAATCCCTCACTTTCTCCGGTGGCACAAAGTCGACTGACAATGGCTTGCGGTTGCTTTCGTCTGGCCAGGTGACGTCATGCAAAGCGTTGCGGACACGCGAGGCCAGTGTCGTAGTTCTGAACACTGCAAATGCATGAGATTTGATGGAATCCAGGTATACGTCTTCGACATCATCCGAGTTGGCTTGTGCGCCAAAGGGAGTTGCTAGCTCAACGAGACGATCGTGAACCGTTGACTCCTTGAGTGGTCTCATCAAGTTCTTGATGTAGAGGGCTCTGGTGGCAGGGTGGGTAGCTGGCTGCACCGTTCTTTCGTACTCCATGGCGTTATTGTCGTCTGCTGGCGCAATCTCATGTCGCTCTTGACCAGTGGCCGGACCGTCCGCGGGCTGCTCTTCACCGCCAATTGAGTCCTGTTGATGGTCAGGACCGGTGGGAAGAACTGCGTCCACCTTTCCGTTGAGTTCATCTTGCATCTCCGCATCTGCTTCGGCGTTTGCTTCTGTTGGCTGATCCTGTTCGATAGGGTGGCCCTCAGTGAGCTCTTCAACGTCTTTCGACGTGTCCTTTGCCTCCTTCGCAATATCTTCAAGAAGACCGCTACCTCCCCCCAGGGTTTCCTCCAAAGCGCCCTTCACACCCTCCTTGACTTGGTTTATGACACCAGCGACGCCGGTTGACTCTGCGCTCGGTGCCTCGTCGACGTTGTCTGCCTCGATGCGGTCTTGGTCTGCCTTGATGCGCTTGCGAGTAATTGACTCTGACGATTCGGCAGGGCTCTGAGATCGGCGCTTTCGCTTCTGCGCATCTTGCACTATCTCGGCAGGGGCAGGAGGCGTAGGGTTCGCGGCGGCGATTGATTCCGGAATGGTCGTCTTCGTATCTTGGGCAGCCGGCTCGGCTACTGATTGCTCAGGGGTGGGTTCTGGGCTTGCTACCACTGCTTGCGCAGATGTGGTCTCGTTATCGGCAACATCTTCGGTGGTGGTGTCGATAGGGGTAGCTTCGGCTGGCGCTTCCGCAGACTCGGCGGGTTGTGGCTCAGGCTCTGGGGGAGCTTCTTCTTCTTCCTGGGCCTCTTCCTGGGCCTCTTCCTGCGTCTCTTCCTCGGTGGCCTCGTCGCTGGTGGTCAGTCGCTCGACGAGCTCCTGCTTGAGGCCAGCGGTGGCGAGTCCTCGACGTTTCAATTCCGCCTTGAGTTGAACAACGGTTTGCTTGCTCCAATTCATGATGAATAACTGCTGGCTGGGCGCAAAAGCTGGCGCATAGCTAGACTACTCGTAGAAATGTTTCTGTAGCAGGCGCGTGTATTGGAGGTTGCGCTCGGCTTTGGTAAGATGATTCTCGTATGATGGAAAAAGCGATGTTGGCCTATTCGAGTTGTAGTTGCAGGGCGTGAACGTGATGAGCCTAAGTGAAGGCGCTTGATTGCTCTGAGGCGCGTCGTCGCGACCTGAAAAATTGCCCCGTCATGCAAACCAGAGCCTCTCCACTGTAAGCAGGCACGCTAATAAAGCAGGGAAGTCACTAGTGCAGGGGTTCCTTCCCACCTTTACATAGTAGTGATCGATCCCGTCTGGGAAAGATGTCATTTCTGCCAGCGGACCCATAATTCTTCGCTAGGCCGGTTATCTGCCGGGAGATCAGTCACGTGGCCTGCAACCAAAAAATATTGGACGACGAAAGAGTAAGGAAGGAGCACGGGCCTTTACACTTACACCTTGTCAGGCAAGTGCTGCCTTGCCTTGAGAGCGCCTGCAGCAAGCGCGGCTTTTGTTTCAATTGCTATTGTCTCACCGCGTCACTATCGACTTTAAACAGAGGACATCAACGGGGTTTTTTTTTTGTTTGGTCGCCGCATCCGTCGCAGACAATACGATAGTGAGGACCCTGCCGCCTTCCTCGAAACTCACGGTCAATGCGACTCGAGGAGCGGCCATCTCCTTGCTTCCTGCGTATTTGCCGAGTCACTGCAAGTAGGTTGTCAAAATAGCAGTCTACAGATGGAGAAGCAATGAGAATTAACTTGACAAAGAGATGCATATTCGCAGCTGCCATCCTCACACAGCACCTTCGTGAGATGACAAAAACCACGTAACTCCCGCAGCGCCATCAATTGTTGAACTTAACCCAGCTTTCAACTTCCGCCACAAAACTGGTATTTTGCCATTTGAATATCTCTTCTACATCGCGCAGTCAACCTCACCACATTTTTCTTTAACATGGACCGACAATCGTCGGGATCTGTGGGGAGTGCCTCACCGGCGCGCACTCCGCAAATCAACAGACCACTCGGTCGCAGTCGTCTTAGCGCAACGCCGCTCACCGAAACTCCACCGACGAGCACGAGTGCTGGCAGAGACGGCACACCGACATCAGACAAGATCTTGTCTGGCCGTGTCAAAAAGACACCGCGTAAAGTTTCTAACAGGAAGGAAGATGTCTTGAGCGAAAAGGAAAAGGACGAGGAGAGGCGGCAGCTGGACGAAATGGACGAGGAAAGGAAGCTATTCCCGGGCAGCGACGACTGGACAGACGAAGAGAACAGACTCTTCCAGATTTTGTACATGAGGCAGTACAGTCCTCTATTACCATCGCATTGGGACATGGACTTTCGAGGCATCCCCATCCCGGATGTTCTCTTTGCAAGCTCTGATGCGCACCCGCCCATCATCAACTCAAGAAGTGGAAACGACTTCAAGGGTGAGGTTCCGAAATCAAGACAATGTGGAGGAATATGACGGCTAACAGTATGAAGCGACGAGAGCACTTGCTCGACTCATCGAGCTGACGGCGCATGTGCGAGGCTTGTGCCAAACACGCCAAAGACACAGAGCACGCGCTCTCATTGAAAAGGAACTCCACGAATATGCGAAATGGGCCGAACAAGACGGGGGATACAACAGCCTCGAGTATTTGCCAAATCTCGTCATCGACATGGTGGACACCAAAACGTCGCCTCAAGCTATTGAAGAGCACATGCAGTTACGCCTCAAGGCGGCTGCCGCTACGCATCGCGCTCACTGGAGGAACGATGCAGCGAAACCTGACTATGGAGAAGACGAGGATGAAGATGCCGATATCGAGGACAATAGAGTTGTCCTTGTGCCTGACACGTATCAGACACCGTCGCCAAAGAAACCGCGTACGTTGCGCCCTTCTACTCCTCCAAGCAACGGAGCCAAATACGACGATGACCAGAAGCACGAACTACTGGGCTCGAAGCTCGTCAGTCCGGCGAGGCAATCTTCGCCTTGGCAGGAAGAAGAGTACACCCGTCGGCCGCCCGTGATATACGGGCTTTTTATTGTCAACACATCTGTCATGGTTCTCACCATTGACTCTGCGAAAGAAGGGGAAGAGGCCTACGTCAGTTATCAAGTTGAGGTTGGTCTCAGCAAAAACTACCAGGCAGTTTGGAATGCCATTACCATTGCTATAGTGGTTTGCCTCGCGAGAGACGCAATGATGGAAATGAAGGAGGACTTCAACACCTCATTGATTAACGGGGACAGCGACCCTGACGCTTGATACGACGGAACGAAGGAATGAGGCTAGCACGCGGTCATCAGCAGGCCTCGGGCTCTTTTTGTTGACTCGTACGACGGGTATTTCTTTGAATGCGTATACCCCTTTCATGATTACGGGCGGACTAGATGCAGATACCCATTTAGTTGATAATGACACAAACTTTGCCAAGCTACCGCGCTACCTTAGTACTGAGCACGTTGTCGAAGGACAATAGGTCACCTGACGCGCGCTTTGCTATTGTTTCCATTCTAAGTAAAAGAGTCCGCTGGCTCAGTTAAGAAGACGGCAGGCATGATATGATGAATGAGAGGCCCGAGATGACATTTTAGAATAAGGCGATTGGCCAATAATTGTCGGGAGATGGATGCGAGCCTCGGCATGCCCCTCAGCTTTTTTTTTTCTTCTGGGCACTGTGGGAACAAAGTGCCCCAACCCACGAGATTTTCATCAAGCCTTTTTTATTATTATCACCGAACAAGACCGCGTATCTTGGTTTGGATCCGGCATTTTGACTCCGTCATGGTTTATGATGCCCGCTTCGAACGTCTCACCAGTTACACGAAACCTCCGCAGATAGAAAAATTGACAAACGACAAAAAGGACTGCAGCAAGCTCGGCGATAATTCCATCTCGGCGCCATGGGACGTTGAGGAGGTTCGGTCACCGAGGGCGGAGGGGGTCGTCGATTGGGAAACGCATCCATGGATCTCGGATCTTGGAAGGAGGTGGAAGCTCAAGTTACACACACATCAAATTACAATGTCGTGGCGGGTTGCATTGTTATCATTGATCATCCGGTCTGATCAAATGTTGTGCTCCTATCACCGAGGGGAGGACCCTGCTAGACCTCGGGATTACGTATTTTCTCGCAGGAAGGAACAAAAGGAAAAAAAAGAACAAGGCGTTTTTGGGGGTGGAAATGGGGGAACTGGCATGACCCCCGATTGCCTCATTCGTCACCGCCTTTACTGCGGTAGAAGGACCCTGTCAGCTTATTCATGTCGATTGTCACTGGACGGGAAGGGAAGGCTCGCCAGTTAGTCGGACCCGGACTCCGGTTCTTGGTCCACCCGCTGCAGGTTTGATGGACCATCGTTCCTGCCTTCTGGGACTTCTGGCGTACTTTTTTGTCATCTTTTTCTTTCCGTTCTCTTCTTTCGGTACCGAGGCGCTAATGGAGAAAAAAGTCCTATAGCTTACGAGAGAAGGAACGGGCACGTGTATTATGCCGTGTGGTGGGATGATAGGTCAAGAGCCGAAGTTGAACGAAATCCTCGGGATCCTCGATTTGCCCTTTGTCATAATCGGGGAAACTGAAATTTCGCATCCTCCTCCGTTCGGTCTCTTCAACTTTGCCTGCGCTAGTGGTGGCGGAAGGGTATAAGTCGCATCCCCGGGAGAGACCTTGCTTCGACAATACTTGCCTTGCTTACAGCATCTCACCTGTACCTATTCGTACGTCCGCTCAGTGTCGGAGAGCCGACCTTCGTCGGGTGTGTTGCATTGCATCTTTGGGGCGGCGGCTGGCTTACACTATTTGGACAGCCCTGTTACGATTCCAGAACACTGGGGGGGGGAGAAGACACACAAACCCGTGGACACAGGAACACATGGGCGAGTTGTCCTCTGGAAATTGGAACCGGAGACCGAGCTGGCGGGCAGGAGATGGCCCCTGGGCTTCTGGGGTCGTCGCCTTGGGTTAGGTTGCCCACCCCATTCGAGGTGCTGCATCTCGCTTCGGCCGGCGGAAGAGTGCCGGTGATGTGAGAGATGATGCAGCTGTAGGATGCTGGGACCTGGGTTGGCGCACCCTCACGAGGTCTCCTAGACACACCTATTCGTACGCCGCACAACGGTGCTTTTCAGCTGCCATGCCGCCTATTCGTACAGGATCAGGTAAGGTAGGATGATATCCTTTCTTCTTGAACGAGCCGCGCTGACGCCTCATAGGGGATGTCAGCACACTGCAGTATCAGTCGGTGAAGCATGTCCTGAAATACGACAGGAATATGACCTGATGGGACTATCTGACTGGTGCTACGTTCACAAACACGCGCGTGTCAGTCGAACCCAATGCTGCGCTAGGCAGGGCCGTCACACTCGGCTTTAAGGTTACCGCAACAAATTCTTCGTCAATTCCGTCCTTCGCGGGGTGCCCCTCCAAGGGTTTGGCGCAGCATTGACATGGAGACGGCGTAAGTTCGCCAGACGTGCCGATTGATCCATTCCAGAGTCAAGCAAATCAGAGGTGGGTGTCCACCGTCCGCTAGATGGAGTCGCAGCGAACCGGCGTCTTCCCCCCCAGTACCCAGTTGCTAGTATCCAGCAGCCAGCACCAGCAGGGAAGTCTGGGCGACGCCAGCCCGGGAAAGGCTAGTTACGCCGTATTGTTCGGGACTAGACCTGGATTCTGGGTACTTATCGTCTCATAGGGCCCCTGCCTGTCGCTATCGTGGTCCAGATGTTTGGTGACTGGTCTGGAGGGATCTTGGTTGTGGTGTCTTGGTGACGATCTGCTTTCGTCAAAGGATTCCAATCGAGAGAGTGAGATATGGCCAGATATCGAAACAAGATTCACGGATGAAGAGGTACGTAGCCTTGTGGCAGCAGGCAAGATGACGAAACAGCCCGGGAGATAGTCTCCAGTCATACGCGGAAACCGTGACAAGTTGATACCTCCTGTGTAGAAAGAATGAGTCCCATCATCCATGGAGAAATGGAGGAAGAGAAAAAAAAAAAAGTCTCTTGGACCCAAGTACCATCAAGGCCGCGATGTTGGACGCATCAGGGTGGACTCTTGGGCCAGCGGGTGGATTCAGAGGTATCGAAGCCCCCCCTGTCACCCTTGTCGTTGTGCCTTAGCGACATTCCTCCTCACGGCCAATCAGCGACAACCTGTTGTAATCCGTGACCTCTCAGCCCAGATCACCCACGGTGACCCAGCACCTGGGCTCCGATTTTCCCCCATTTGTCGTCCGTCACTCGTCATTGGGAAGCGAGAGAGGAGAGCCCAGACGCGGACGCAGCAGTTTAGTCGCAGGCAGGAGCCGTAGCGTGGGCTGTCCAGTCTGTTCTCGTGATTTTCTGCCACCACCTCACGCACTTTCAGCGCTGCGGTTCCTCCTCGTCCCTCACATCATCGCCGCCCTACGCAGTATCCGTACACACTCAAGTCTAGACTAGACCAACACCCGCCCCTGTCCAAGATCAACACAGGTTCACTACGCTTCCAGTCTGGCTTCCACTGTTCCAGAATTCTGGCTTGCTTCTTGACATCAAGCAACCTCCCACCCCCCCTTTCCCACCTACCTAGCTGTCCCCCAAGGCCTACCTACCAAACACCCGCCGATACCTCTCTCACCGCCCGGTGAACCCTCTAGAGGAACTCGCTGCCCTTCCCGTCGACGAGGGGCTCTTACATGTCTGTCAACGCCAGCAACGCCCGTTGTATTCCCCTCAGCATGCACTCGAAATCACCATTATTACCTTCCTAGGCTCCCGTACACGCTCTCTCTCATCTCTTCTGCAACCCTCACACCCCCCTTCTTCTTGGTAGAGCAAGAGAAACCGAATCCGGGTCTGTAGCAGAAACCGACCCCTGGCGTACAGTAGGCCCTTCAGCCTCTCACACCACACTGTGTACCCCGTAAAGAGGCATCGACACCTAGAGGACCTCTGTTGCCCTGGATCAACGGTGGCGACCCTCTCTAGTGCTTGCTTCCTTCCCCCGGCCTCCGATTCCGCCTTCCTGCTCCGTCAGCCGGTCTTCCACAGCCACTTCTTGACGTTGTCGTTTACTCGAGGACGGGGCAATTCCATTCCCTGACCCTCTCTTCCTCCGGACTGCCGACCGTCGAACCACCTTTGCACCGTGGTGGGGTTGTCTAAGTTTGACTCGGGCCTTACTTCTCTCCCTCCTCCTTTATACGCCATACTACGACCGTCTCGCCGCTAGTTATCTCCTTCCTCCTCCGAAGCCGTTTCCTTTCTCCGGGCCAAGCATTGTCTCTGCCTAACGAAGTCATCAAATCAACCTACTCGATACCCCCTTTTCTTACTCGTCAAGGTCCTCTTACACTTCGCCTCGACTAGTACACATCTTCTGCTGCTTGCAACACCAAACTACGGCTAGTACATCCCACCTCGACCGATACCTCGCTCTTCACGAATGGCTATGGCCGATGGCATGTCGTCGGCGGCACAGGGGACGGCGAAACAGCCCCTCTCGACCATCCGAACCGCCCTCCCATCTCGACGAATGTCCCCCAAGGCCCGCGAAGGAGGGCAGTACGCTGCCGTGGACCAGGCGAGAGGCCCTAGTCCAGTAGGTCTCGAGGGACCACCGACCCTACGCCCAAATTCTCGACGTAGTCCGTCGAGCGACGCCATGTCAAGGTCACAGGCCAGGAGTCCGGTCTCAGTATCCAGTGATGGATCCCCGAAAGACGTGAGATCAGAACCGAAACCCAGCCCGGCACCGTCAACAGCGACAACGTCTTCTTCAGGCCAGACGGGTCAAGTCTGCAGGTAAGAGAATGATGAGCTCCTTTCTAACCCGCCTTGGACAGGATGCTGACCAGCTACAGCAATTGCGGTACAACACGAACACCTTTATGGAGGAGATCTCCCCAGGGAACGACGATATGCAACGCCTGCGGCCTGTATCAGAAGGCGAGAAACGCTTCACGCCCAACTAACCTCAAGAAGCCCCCACATTTGGTTGCTGCAGCACCGCGGACGGCTCCCCCAAAGATTGCGCCAGCGCCAGGCCCAGGTCCGAAATATCTCAGTGCTCCCGCTCCGACGTATGTTACCGAAGAACAGGCGCCGTCAGGTACCTGCCCAGGCGGTGGAAAGTGCAACGGTACCGGTGGCGCGGAAGGCTGCAGTGGATGTCCTGCGTACAACAATCGAGTATCGAAATCCGCCCATTTGAACGTTCAGGGGCAAGGTTGTGGTGGTGGTGGCGGCGGCGGTTCGTCTAGTCAATCTCAAGGTGAACCGATGGTTGTGGACGACCCTGTTGCTCCTGTCGACATCGCCGCACTGCAAATTCAGCAAGCGCAAAATCCGAATCACACGGTTGTGATCGCCTGCCAAAATTGCGGCACTACCATCACCCCGCTATGGAGACGAGACGAAAGTGGCCACACGATCTGCAATGCCTGCGGTACGTGCCGTCTTTTTCTGGAGAAATCTTCAACATGCTGACATAAACAGGTCTTTACTACAAACTTCACGGTGTTCACCGGCCTGTGACCATGAAGAAGTCGATTATCAAGAGAAGGAAACGAGTCATACCATCTTCGTTTGGTGGCGAATGGACAGAAGAGATGTTGGAGGGTTCGGAGACGCAGAGCGTAGCACCAGAGGGAAGCCCGGAAAGGGGTACGATGAACGAGGACGGATCCATCAATTTGGGTTTTCGACGTCGGGAAGAGAATCCTGCTACCATGCTTCCAGATCCACTGATGCGTCCGAATCGACAGGGCTCGCCGGTGCCCTCGCATGACTTGGCCGCGTATCAGTCTTCGAGTTCTCGAACTACGAACCCCTATCCGGGATCGCTAAACGACGATAATCGCCTTGCTCCGATCACATCGCTCGCCGCTATGGGAGAACGCCAACCTTCTTTGTCACCCGGTTCTTTCTTGTCTCCGTCGAGGAAAAGGTCACTTTCTGCGGAAGGAAACCCGTCTGGAGATGGTGGACCAGATACGTCGAAACGGTTATCGTCCATCAAGTCAATCCTCAACCCTATAACGGCAGATGACAGCCCGGCCTACCATTCAGGCAGTGATGATGCCGCGGAACACTACGCCCGATCTGCCATGTCGCCGGCCGCCTCTGCACCGAGCCCAGGATCCTACTCGAATGCCCACATGACACCTCTTCCATCGCCTGGACCAAGCAGTCAGACAAGCAACCCAGGATTCAGGCCAGAAAACGAAAGGATCAAGGCAGAGAAGAGGGCAGCACTGATTCGGGAAGCTGAACGGATGAGGGAGATGTTAGCAGCGAAGGAGAAGGAACTAGCGGATATGGGAAACTAATGAAAGTTCCGTCACGATACAAACGAACTACGGGATCATCGGACACTTGAGTTTATCGGGGACAGTATGGACACACTCACATCATGGCTTGGAGTTCCTTTTTATGCGAAGCGGTCGGCTGGGGCCGGCTTTCCATCACCAAAACAGGTTGAAGCTTTTCTTCCCATTTTTTGGCTTCACCAGGGGCGAACGAGAAAACCAAAAACGGACAGGGTCTGGCCTTGCACAAAATGGGAGAGGATGATTGTTTTTGGGAACGCATTTTGGCGCCCATTCCGAAAAAATGGCATCTTTCTTTTACAGGGTGTTTTTCTTCTCCATCTCACCAAGAGGGCGTTTTCTTCCGTTTACAACAGCCGAATGAATTACAAAATGGACATTGAGTGCGGAACGGAGAAAGATGGGAGGTTCAAAGCTAGGAGTTTTGTTGTTTGGGCCGGATGTGTATTTCAGTGGTGTTTTATTGAGAGATACCGAACCATTCGGAAAGTGGTTATTGGGAGAGGTGAGAGGCATTCGGGAAGACAAAGATATTTCGTGCTCCAAGGTATGAAGAGGGACAAAAACTGGCATGGTAAAGGCGTCCTTGGATGCTGGGCGTAGTAGCCCCTTTTTCCATCAGAAATCTGCGCGTCGAAATATCAAAAGCTGAAGCAATGTACTTTGCTTGCACGTTTAGTTGCTTACAATCTCAACCCAACAATGGGACTATCCCCCCTTTCCCCGTGACATACGGCTCTTATTTTCAGTGCTACCTTCCCTAGCGGACAATATCCAATGAGCGAGAACCATGGACATCACAACAGTATATATCGGCCGCGATTGCATCACAAACGTTAGATAGTGCGGGCAAAGCTTCTGGAGGGCAAAAATCAGGTCTGTTACGACTAGCCATTGCGGATCCCAAACAATACCCTGCTTTTCCCGGCCTCCCTTTCTCCTTTACACCATCTAAGAAAAAAGTCATACAAGGTGCCACTAGACCTGGCACAGTCTTCCGTCGTACAGTCGAAACGCAATGAAGCATATGCTCTTTCCCTACACAACACACACACTCACAACCTTCCTGCCTTAAAGTGGTGAATACACACAATATACAGCCTGCCTGGTGAGGCCAAACATCATAAGGGCGCTTCTCGTCGAAATTTCCCACACTGTCGTTCCTATGTGGTCGCTTCTCTTCTCGTTCTTTCTCTTCCCCATTTCTCATGGATGGAGCTGAGGATTGGTTGTCGTGATCGTTTGTGCGATGTCGAGTTCCCCGTCTCTTTTCAGTATCTTGAATTTCGAAAGAAAAAAGCCTCAGCAAATCCGGTTCATTGTCTTGTTTCGCGAATTGTAAAACGGGGGAAAGAATCCGTGCCTTTTCCCCTCTTCCAACGGTTTCAATGTTGGGAGAGTGCAAAAGGCATCCGAGATGAAATTTGGTTTCTTTGTGTGGTTGAAAAGGGGCTGCTAGCTTACACCTGCTCTGCGCCCCAGCCGCCGTCGGCCTCGCGCATGTTGGCTGGCGGCTCGATCTGGGGAACAAATTCGAGGACGACGTAGGCGAGGCCAATGAGGCCGACAATAGAGCCGGCAATGATCTTGAAGACGCCGTCGGAGAGGAGGATGGAACCGATGAAGATGTAGACTGGGAGAAGAAGGCTGCATTAGAACCAATGTGCATCGACTGCGATACGGGCAACAGGGCTTCTAGACTTACAGACACCACGGCCAACGAACGAGAAGAGGAATGAGGCGTAGCGGGAGACTTGGGGAGGAATCTGGAACTCTGGTATTTTGTTAGAGGAGCTTCGAAGGTGGAGGAATGGTTATCAATTACCGAGCAGGGCGGTGCCTAGTCAAATCGCATTAGCCATGTCACTAACCAGAATGCCTTCTACGCCAGCTTCAGGAGGGGGCGGGTGCTTACAGAGACCGAAGATGATCACGTAGGCGCCAACAATGATACCCTGGCTACGTGGGCAGAGTTGTCAGTATAGAATCCTTGAGTTGCCATTCCACCACATGTCTCCTCCGTCACGATGAAGGGGTTTGGCTGTCGCACGAAGAATCCGTGCGCGCGCGCAAATCGAGGTCGTAGACAGGGGAGGTCCGTCGGGGGAATCGGATACGACGTACAAGTTGAAGTTGAAGAATTGGGCAATGCCGCCCAGGACCATGATGGTCGCGGTGGCCAAGTTGACAATACGGCTGATGCGAGTGACGGCCGATTAGCTTTTTGCGCATGCGCAGGATAGCTACGACATAGCTACCGCATCGCGAAGACAAGGGACCACATACAAGGCGTCGGAGAGCTCCATTTTGGCGAGTTGTAGATTGCGGTACTGTCGGGATTGGACGTAGATTCGATGGCGGAGGATGAGCGAGGTGGATGAGAGAAGAAGAAGAGAAGCTGACGTGGATGAAGCGGACAGGCAGCTGGATATCGCAGGTTTGGAAGAAGGATGTGTTGCGATGTGGGTGTGGGTGTGGGTGTGAAGAAGAAGCAAGGTGGGTGCAAGGTGTGACGTCCGGAAAAGAGGCTGACGAGTCAAGGTCCGTAACTGTTTGGCTCCTGAAGCTCCTGGCAGATAGAAGGAGTGTGCTGGTGGATACTTGATGGAGCAAGTATATCTACCCGGTAGTGGTACACGTAACAAGCGCACATCAGAGGTACCGTCAGGTTGCAGCAACCAGCACCAGCCACACACCCAGCCTCTTTTCTGAGGGAAGTCACTGACTTGACACTGACATCCGCTCTGGCAGAAACGAGTCAAAGCTTTGTTGACCGCCTTCCCAACGTGGAAGACATGGATGTATGAATAACTGCAGCGCGCATTGGTTGGTTGCCGACTGATCAAAGTGAAAGTGCAGTCGATGAGAGAGCTCTCATGCCATCAGATCCTGAACAGCTTTATCCATGATCTGATTTCGCGAAGTCTACGACGACTAATTGTTGTTCACACTTACCTTATTGCATTTTAAAATGTAATTGGAGTTCATCAAACCCTTTACATTCATATTTTGTGCAATCAAAACGCGCATTTCATGATCTAGTCATGCTAGTTTTTCGAGCTTCAGTGGCCAGGCAAGGCCATGTCAGCCGGTTGCCTGGGCGGTCTTATTTCGCTGAGATCGTGAGCTTTCGAAGGTCAATACACACATCTCCGGTGCAATCGAAACATCGGTCTCCTATCAAGGATATAAGAAACATCGGAATCATTGCCCATGTCGATGCTGTGCGTAATCAGTCGTTTTCGAGCTTGAGTGGCACGATGGCTGATTCATTCTCAGGGCAAAACCACAACGACTGAGCGCATGTTGTATTATAGCGGTGTGACTCGCCGTGTTGGAGGTACGTAGAAATCACTCCATCTTGCGTTCATGCTCTTCGTATAGGCATTCGCCGTCGCGAGACTGGAGGAGAACTGCAGCGGCGGCTGTGACTGTACCAAGGCCCCCTCGTCTGACCGCAACACTCTAGACGTCGATGCAGGAAATACAGTAACCGACTTCCTCGACCTGGAGCGGGAACGTGGTATCACAATTCAGTCAGCGGCCATCACTTTCAACTGGCCCCTTCGTGAGGAGTGCGCACCAGGCATAACACCCAAAACGATCAATCTCATCGACACACCAGGTCATCAAGACTTCAGATTTGAGGTGGACAGGTGCCTCCCCGTTCTCGATGGGGCTGTGTGCATCATCGACTCAGTCAAGGGCGTAGAAGCTCACACGGAGAGAGTGTGGGCTTCAGCGCACGACCATAAGATCCCTCGCATCGTCTTCGTCAACAAGCTCGACCGAGACGGCGCGTCATTTCGCAAATCCGTGTTGGAGATTGGGTCACGTCTGAATGGATGGCCACTTGTATGCCAAATCCCGTGGTGGGATGGCGAACAGTTTGTCGGTGTCATCGACGTCATTGACAGAGTTGGATATCGGTGGAAGGCAGAGAAACAGAAGACGAAGTACGAGTTCGCGGAACTTCAAGAGGTGCTCAAGGGCAACTATCTCCTTGATGAGATTGAGACAGCTCGAGAGCGGCTCATTGAAGGCCTCGCTGAGTGGGATGAGTCCATAATGGATCTGTTTGCAGACGATCCAAGCAAGATCACAGGGAAGATGTTGAAAGACAGCGTCCGAAGCGCCATTCGCAGTGGCGACGGAAATGTCATTCCCGTTCTAGCAGGTGCCAGCTTCCGGCACATCGGTGTCGAGCCCCTGATGGACGCCATCGTTGACTACCTTCCCAGTCCTGATGAACGACCTGACCTTGAGATTCGCGCGGGGTCGGCGAAGCACAATCTCGTTTCGCTACTCGAACAGAACTCGAACAAGAAGCCAGGCCAACAGCGCGTGGCAGCAGTCGCCTCCGTCTTCAAGGTCTTTAATCACCCCAAAGAGGGGATCTTGAGCTTCGTGCGAGTCTACTTTGGCGAACTTCACAAGAATTCGTCCACCTGGAACACGCATAACCAGCTTTCGGAGCGTCCGTTCGGCTTGTTGCAGATATCTGCGGAAAAGACGGAAGATATACAGCACCTCGCCACGGGCCAGATCGGCGCTATCAAGGGTCTGAAGAAGGCTCGTACGGGCGATACGCTACTCGCGACTGTCGCTCAGAAACAGATTCCGGACGCCCTCAAGCATATTCAGATCAGGCCACCAGAAATTCCTCCACCCGTGGCTTTCCTCGCGATTGATCCCCTCGGATCCACGGCTTCCAAGGAGCTAGAAATCGCCCTCGATAATGCCTCACGAGAAGATCCCAGCTTAAGATGGAGCCGCGACGAGAAGACGGAACAGTTCATCCTACAGGGTATGGGGAAACTGCATCTGGATATCGCCGTCTATAACCTCAAGCAGAACCCCAAGGTCCAAGCCGACTTCGGCCCGATCGAGGTCGACTACAAGGAGTGCCTCACATCTTCCATCGGACCGCATCACGTTACATTCGACAGGGTTGTCGCAAGCAAGTCCGGCAAGGTATCATGTACCGCGACACTGGAACCTCTGGAAGACCACCACCGCCAAGCCGCACTCGAGCCAACTATCGAACGCGACGGGAACCTGATTCACGTCATTATTGATCTCCCTGAAGAGGGCAACATCTCATTCGACCCTGAAGAAGCCCGACAACAGCTCATCAACGGCGCCGTCGCAGCCGTGGCTCGCGGCCCGCGCCGCGGTTCCCCGGTTCAGGGCTGCCACATCACCATTACCATCGACGCCGCAGCCGCCGAGAGCCCATCCGGCGGCCACTTCGCCGGCGCAGCATCTCGCGCTGTGCGCGAAGCACTCCGCGAGGCGCACATCTCACGGAATGCCGTCGGCGTCCTCGAGCCCGTCATGCTTCTACACATCAGCTGCCCCGAGGCGGTCGCGGGCTTGGTGCAGCATGACATCAGCTCGGGAGCCGGTGGGCATGTGCTGGAGGTCAATGATAAGTCCGCCGAGTCGAGTTCGCGGATCGACGTGAGCAGCATCTACGCACCGCCTGACCCGTACGAGATTGTAGCTTCGCTGAGGGGCAAGAAGTCGTTGGCGAGGACGGTGGAGATCGTGGCCAAGGTGCCGTTCAAGGAGGTCTTAAATTTTGACGAGCAGCTGAGAGGTAAGACTGGTGGAAGACACTCGATGACGATGGCGTTTGACAGCTTTGACCGTGTTGTTGGCCAGCGAGAGAAGGCATTGTAAAGATAGAAAGTGCGCATGTACTACCTTATGTAAAGTAAAAGTCTTAGATTTTATATGAACTCGGATACCTTCTTCACCTTCCCGAACGTGTTGCGCAATTTGCCAAGCATTCACCTATACACTCATAAACCACTAGTTGGTGAGATGGCAAGTAGTCCGAATACACGGACGTGAGTCCGATGTCGCTGGACGAGTGAAATATCCTGACTAAGCAGCACTCAAGTGTTCAAAAGATAGAGACCGCAACCCCCAACGGTGTGAATTGAGCCAAAACAAAAGAAATATGACAATCTAGTTGAAAAAGAACACATTGCCGCAAAATGCAAAAGATAATCTAGCACAACCTGGTTTCGATCCAGGGACCTCTGGGTTATGAGCCCAGCGCTCTACCCCTGAGCTATTGTGCTCAGGCTTGTTGATGAAATATATGACGGCTTTGCAAATTCTATTGCACATAGTTGTGGAGCTGTGACTCACACACCCTCAACCAATCGCTCACTCCATCCAAGTCTTTGCAAGTCGCAACCACTCATCTTCTTCATTTATTCTACTTTACTTCTACTCGAGAAATTATTGCCAATTTGTGATAGATTAGGGCCGTGAACGCCTTGGTGGGATGAATCTCCGGAAATGGTGCGTGTCCAATGGTTCGTAGGCCGTCTACTGGTTTCGAAATCTCAGCAACCAACCCTTCACACATAGCTTAGAGTCGAACTTACTGGGGTCGAGCTCGTGTGCCGGCCCGCCCTCGCTCACCGCCAGAAGTTTGTTGGCATGCACCACGACGTTGGTGTTGGCCGAAGTATCGACGACGGCACGTACACACGGGTGATGAGTGAAGGGTTTCTCGTTGATCCCGAAGAGGGATAGACCGGCCTTTCGCTCGGCAACCAGCCGCTCTGTCAAGACATATTTCTGCTGGAAAGAGACTTTCCCGTCTTTGATCCGGAAGGCGCTGACGCTCCTGTCTCCGCCAAAGGGGATGGCCTTGGACCCATTTTCGTAGTAGGACCCGTCGTAATACTGGTCTTAAACCACCTGAGAAGTAGTTAGACGGAAGGTAAGAATAAGGTCAGGGGTAAATGATGTCAAAGAAGATGGGCTTACTCTGTAGAAAGTGCCGTCTAGCTCTTTCGGGGTTACTCCTCCAACCTCGACATCGTGGATCTCGACATCTGTCCTGGATGGACGTGACGCAGCAGCGAAATCGGCAGCCCTGACCATTTTGGTTGTTGTAGTCTTATCAAGCAAATTAAATAGGAGTCTAACGGCAGTGCTCAGATGCTTTGCTTGTTACTCCCTCGAAACGACTACATCTCGCGTCGAGCAACTTTACTTTATAGTCAGATGAGAACCTGTACCTCAGCGTTCAACAGGGATACAGTAACCCGCCGTTTCCGGTTCTTGAGAGTATTCATTCTGTCAAGTTGGAACGACCACACGTGGCTCCTTAGTCTGCCGTGAAGCACGATCATTGATGCACTCACATCAATCACTCTATTGAGCGTTGGCCATCGCAGAGCCACATTGAAGTCACACCCCAGCAGAGCCAGTAAAATTGACACTAGAGCCGCATGTGGTTAAAGTTGGTGGGAGCCACATGCGATGTGTACTTGGTGTTTGACGTTGCCCCGCCAGGAGCCTTAGGAGACAGAAAACCCCATACAAAGATTACCTGGTCAAAGAGACTGCGTGGGTTTCAGGGGATGTTCTCTCACACTCACAGATGTCATCTTCCCGAACGAAAACTAGCAGCAACTTCTCCATATAAAATTGAAGACCCCCGAGCTTTCAACTGGCTATTCATTCTAACCTGTGGGCTTGAAAAATCCCTTGTGAATGTGACTTGGCTATCCGCATGACAATCGGGGCGTGGCTCAGGTTCAACTTCTCCCTGATCATAACGCTTGAGGATCTTCAAAGCTCTGAAGTCTACCCGCATTACTTTACAACGGGGAGTGACTGGCTCTAACAGTGTCGCGGTGTGCTTGAATGTTGCTCGTCCACTTAGATCAAAGAGTTTGTCAGCGGAGATGGGCAAGGTTGCAAGTCGCAAGTCCGTCAAGTCCGTGTGTCCATGAGCTACGGCGCTGGGATCTCCGGCCCGCGTCCGTCTCCCGCATGTTCCCCAGATCTCGGCAAGTTAACACCCTTTTTGGCTAGTGAGACAGGGATAGGATTCGTGAAGGTACTCATGATGATGCTTCGAGTATTCAAGCAAGTTGGCAATTGCACTCTTTCCATCAGCAGTACCAGCTTTCTTTCTGGGCCGATTGATTCTCCCGGATCACATTATGATTGCCAAATGCCCCGTATGCGACCGAACTTTCACCAAATTCCAACATTTCAAGAGACACCAGCGAACACGTGAGCTCATCATTCTCTCTGTAAATGTCTTCTCTCGGCGAACTCGCCCCTGACCATCTATTTAGACACGGGAGAGCGACCCTTCAAATGCGCTGTGTGCGGAAAGCATTTTGCCCGACGGTAGCATTCTCAAGCCGAACTTAACTGAGGTTTTGGGCTAATTATGGCATCTTCAATCATCAGGGACGTCATGGTCCGTCATTGTCGAGCTCACGCATCGGCCGATGTCGCTGCCGGACCCAATTCAACCCTTTCATCCCCGTTGAGTGAAGCTGGAGAGCCGATCACCGAATGCGCCGGCCCAAGACAGCAAGGCTCAACATGCAGTAGGCTGTATGACCGAGACGGGCTCGGAGATGAGATTCCTAATTTCATGGCCCTCGACCATTCAACAGACCCTGATCCTCTGCCTCTATCGCAGAACTCATGAAGCATGTTTCCTAACCAGACAGGCGATGGGTTGAACTTCTGGGCATCTGGGCCCGGAATGCAAAGTGCTGTTGCCTTTGGAGCCATGCAACCGTTGAGAGGAGTCGCAACTCTTCCGCGGCCACAAACTTGTGACGCTTTCGATCCTCAATTCTTTCTCACAAACCTAACAACTGACTTGCCAATTCCCGATAACACTCTAGACTTGGAGCCACAGTGTGGAACTGCACAATCAAAGTGCGAAAAGCTACGAAGTCTGTGGCCGGCCAGGCCATGTCGAGTTGCCCCCATGATGTCCACTCTGTGGCGTGACATAGCATCTCGAACGGACCGAAACCTCTTCTCGCAAGCTCCAGCATGCAAGAAGATTAGCTGCAGTGGAAAAACACAGTATCCTGGCGTCAACACCATGAACGTGTTGTTTGAGCAACTACGGCCCTTAACCAGTTACAGCGCAGGCTCACGCTGTACCTGCACTTCACTTCACTTCTCTTCCAAGAACAACGCTACGTCTCCGTCTATTCCCGGCTCATTGCAGCCGCAACAGATGCCCAATTATTGTTGAACGTGTAGCAGCTACTCCGAGCTTCTGAGCTTGGGTCTGGAGCAATACAAGAGGAAGTACGGGCTTGATAAGTGTTTTTTTTTTCCTACGGAAACAGTGACCATGACTGACACGGAGATAGGTCGAACTTGAGAACATTGCGGAAGCATATGTTGACAGGGAGGCCAAACCGCAGAAGTCCCAGAAAGCACCCGATCAATTTATCAAGTCGGCCGGCACTTTGATGCCAAATATAGATGACGTATAAGCCCAGCTTTTTGAGGAGGATGCGCAGGAGGGGGTCCTGAGTTGGAGATAGATGATGAGCATACACGATGGTGAGATCAGGGTTCGTAATAGTTGATGTCTAGTATACAAGAAGAAAGTCATACTCGCTCAGTCATGGACTAATCGCAGGAATTCCCAAAATAGATGGACATGAAGGGAGACCTTTCCCACGGCCACCTAAACGACAGCTCAACAATCTTCACAAAAGACAAAACAGAAATTAACATGCAACACCAGGCATTCGCCAGTCGTCACCGACCTGACTACTACTCTGGCCCTCACCGGCTTGTCTATGGGAGAGCGGACGGGATCCCGAATTCTCCGATGGGTATGGTCGCATGTGGTAATCGTAAGGTTGGTGACGATTCATATTCACAGTTGCGCGTGAGCAACTGCGGCTTCCCTGGTCGGGGTCGAAAGCAAGCAGTACCTAGATCACAGAAACCTCTCTTCGGTGTAGGATTCCATGTTCCGGTCGTACCATTGAGCTGGTGTACCTTGCTGACCGTCGCAACTGTGCAAGTCAATATCCCGAAGGAACCGTAGCCCCCCTCCCGATAGAGCCGGAAACCACTTGCTCCGGACCCAGCTCAGTAGTTCAAGCTCCACTCGATGCGGGTGCGAGATGCTGTTATCCTCAAGTCATAGGTGACTTGGAGTAACCGGGAGTCTCTTTCCAGATGAAGATGGATGCTGTGTGAGTGGGGAGCCAGATTCTTGTCGGTGAAGAAGGGATCCATCGGTCCTGCCTTTTGATCATCTCGGTAATGACCGAGCCGACGCTTAGTCTCGTTGGGGGACCACTGAAGAATACCGCTCAAATTCCACTCATTAGTCTGACTGTATTCAGACTCCTGGCCGTTCCCCGGATCGATAAGCACTATGCTTATGAAGCTTGGCTGTAATAGTGTGTAGCTGCTGGTGGAGTGAGTAAGACGTCTGTAAACCACTGGATCGTATACCAGCTTCAGCCAATAACCCAAAGATCCGTACAAAAAACCAAACCCTCAGCAGTTGCAGCAAACGTGAGTCCTCATTTCGTAGACAGCGGCTGTGAAGTCTTGACTCTGGGGATGGATCAAGGTGCCACCACTGCGTGCAAACGCTTCCAAAGACAAGACTTCACCAAAATAACGATATCCGCAGGCGCTGTACAAAAAAAGACCTCAGATGCTACTATATATAGACCACAATCCCGTCCAATATCAAAGACACCTGTCCCAGCCCACGTGGTCGCATCCCACTCAACCCGGAGCGACACTGATCCGCGAGGCGTAGATCAGGGAAACAAGACCGACCGGCCGGGTTGCCACCGTGCTGGAGATCCTTCGGCGCAAGGTATGTGAGGAAACAGAATGGAACCTCTCCTACCGAACAAGTTCTTTCTTTGGGATGAATAAACAAAACGTGCGCATCCTGCCTTCCCCTGTTATTTTTAGTTTGGCTTGGAAAGGACGAGAGAAAACAAGCACCGGGGGAGGTCGGTTTGGCGGGTGTACGTTGCACAGCCGATGTGTGGGGCCCTGGTAGCGGTCTCCGAGAAGCGCAGCAACCAATGAGAGGATATCTGCATCGGCGCTAGTACGGGCTGAGCTTATTCGTGATTGGATCAGAGACCCGCGGCCGCAGGAAGACGTTTCCCCCTCCCCAAATAAACAAACGCCGACCAGGATTAGTTAACGTCCATCCTCCATCCTCCACGGTTTCCTTCCAACCTCGTGGCCGATGTAGTCCAACGAACCCAAACTCCGCGCTAGTGCTGACAACGAGGTCAAAATTCCAAGCCCTGTAGGCCCCCTGTCAATTCTTACCGGACTACACTGCTCCCGAGGAGGAACTTTGTGAGCGATGGCACGTGGGAGCCGTTCCGTCCGTTTGTTCTGTCATCTTGAAAGGGCTGCAGGCTAGCTAGCTAGCTAGTGAGTGGTCTTTGTTCTTGCTGCGGACAGGATGAGAGTTGAGCCCGAATGTTGGTCAAGGTCTAAGCCTAGCCGCCTTTCAAGACCATGCGTGATGGCAGAATTATGGACTTTGGTCGACGATGGATGGACCTCGAGGTTGGATGACATCCCAAATTAGACTACGCACCACCAACTTAGACTGTTCATGTTCGTTCCATCCGAATAGATGGGATGCCAGTATATAACTAGACATCAGATCCCTTTCTCATGATGGCTTCTCTCTTGCATCTCATCACGCAGTGAACGCATTACAACACCATCTAATCTCAGCTTTTCCTTGAGTCTCATCTCCTTGTCTCCTTTCGACTTGAACTAGCACTCTTCGACATCGGTATCTCTAGCCAGCATATATAAACAACAAGTCTTCCAAAATGTACTTCACCACCAGCTCCGTCGCCCTCACCCTGGCCCTCGCCTCCTCGGCCCTAGCAGCCCCCTACAACAGCCCCCGCGCAGAGACGACCACCGCTGCCGCTGCCGCTCCTACTCTATCCCTCACCCAGCAGCTCTTCCTCGCCGACACGTAAGTCTCCTCGCATCCCCTCCCCCTCTCTTCCCAACTTACTAATAACCCAAAACAGCGCCGCAGACCGCTTCAAGCTCCTCCCAGACGACAAGCAATTCATCTTCGACTTCAACCAACCCCAACAGAACCCCGGAAAAGGAGGCGAACTCGTCGCCGCAAACCGCAAAACCTTCCCCGCCCTAGTCGGCACCGGCGCCGGCATGGCCGTAGGCCGCGTCGGCCCCTGCGGCATGAACACCCTCCACGTCCACCCCCGCTCCGCCGAGCTCCAAATCGTCGTCCAGGGCCGCCTCATCACCGAAATGACGCCCGAGAACGGCGTCGTCCTCGCGGCGGACGGCAAGACCCGCCGCGCCATCCGCACCGAGCTCGGTCCCTTCCAGATGACGCCGTTTTACCAGGGCTCTCTGCATACGCAGTTCAACCCGGACTGCGGCGATGCCGTGTTCGTGGCGAGTTTTGCGGCCGAGGACTTTGGTACCGGACAGGTTGCTGATAGTACCTTTGCCTTGACTGACGATGTTATTGCTGCTACGTTTGGGCAGAGCATTGCTGGTGCGGATATCGATCGTGTGCGCGAGGCTATTCCTGCCAGCATTGCGCGTGGAGTTGACGAGTGCTTGAAGAAGTGCAACATCCAGAAGCGTGCTTTGTAAAGGTTGCGCGAGAGAGAGATTGGCAGTGGCGAGGCACTTGACTGAAGAGAGGGAGAGAGAGAGAGAGAAAGAGAGCATGGCGTCATGCATCTGGCAAGCGTGCATCTAGTTTGACATTCGACTTATCGTATGAGCCTTAGGCGTTTTGCATTTGCGCTTTTTGTCATCCTTCACCCCCCCCTCCCCCCCCCCCCTTTTCATCCCTTTTAGCTAGCTTTGCGATTTTATGCCTTCATTCGTTGTACCTAGATTCGGTGAGCACCTCAGTAGAAGTACCTAGCATCGTGGAAAAATGAAATGCCCTGTACATATGCGAATGACTGGCCTCGACCCTTCCTCAAGGCCCAGACTGTTTTGTGTGGCAGCTAATTGAGATCAGAATCACGAATTCCAGGAGGTGTAAGCCTCCATGTCTTGCCTCATAACACTATACAAGCTCGTTGCCATCATGCTCTAGCAAGCGCTATAGTAAGGAGCGACTTGCTGCTCCCATTTTGCTTCGATACGGCGCTCTGTTACCGGTGATTGTAGAGCAGCGGAATCTAGGGTGGACAATCGGAAAGACGATTAGGAAATTGATTCGAGCCACCGCAATACTATTGAGCTTGAACGTTTCGTTGATTGGTAGGACCGGACCGTAGAGCAAGTGACAGGCCCAATACGTCCCGATCGAGGTCTGATCTACCCTAGAACAGACATAAACGACGCTCGACAAGCCATCATGACATGTCCACATACCCCACATCACCTCCCCTTGACGTCGGGCAAGGCTCAGCCAAACGTTCTCCAAGCACGTTCTCACATAATACAGTTCCCCTCATGGAATAAGATTTTCCGGTCCAAGATACCCCGCTTCCCCTCCAAGTCATGACCGATGTTCCATTTCACATAAAAGTTTCCTCCACATGTTCCTCGAATAATATAGTATAATATCAAAATAATACGTGCGTAAATGGGTATAGATGAGAAGCAAACCGATCCGAAAGTATGTAAATGCCCCTCGTCAGAAGAGCCGAGTAGTAAATACCCGAAAGAAAGCTTTGCCTGCTCGTGTGGTCAACACGAGAATGCTAAGACAATAAACACTAGACTGTCGCAATATGATCGCGGGGATTCGATATATACGTCCAGATAAGTTGTAATGGATGAAGGTGCCATCTGTTACCGGCGTATATGCAAAATTTTACCGCATGGTCGTAAGCGGCTGGTCGAAATGAAGAAATACCAGCAGCGCAAAAGATACGTAGCAAGCGAGCTTGCCCAAGGGATGGGAATAGGACATCCGACCGAGCGGGCTGGTTCCGAGACAATCGAGGTCGGACGGCAGCAAAAGGACGGCGATGCGTCGTGTTGACAAGCATGGACGTGGAAGCGAAGAACAGGCGGCTGCTGCTGCTGCTGCTGGCTGGAGCGAAAGGAAGGTTACGACTACCAGCTGACCACAATCAGTAGAGGAAAGTGGCTGCCACAAAGGCGATAACGAGGCCGGCAATGGCACCACCGCCTTGCTTGACCCCTTCATTCTCCTTCGAAGTCGTTGCAGGTGCTGATTCTTCCGTCTCTGTGGCGGTGGCAGGCTTGGAAGTCGTAACATCGGAGTCGGAAGAAGTGGTTGTTGAGTTATCGTTCTCGTGGAACATACCGGCCATGACAGTGGGGGCACTTGATGACGTCGAGGAAGCGGAGGTAGCTGCGCTGGAAGCCTTGGAGCTGGAGCTCTTGACGGCCTTGGAGCTGGAGCTCTTGACGGCCTTGGAGGAGGGCGCAGCGGAGGACGACAAAGGCGAAGGCGTCGGTGTCGGCGTAGGAGTAGGGGTGGGAGTGGGAGTGGGAGTTGGCGTCGGAGTGGGAGTAGGTGACGGAGCAGCCGAAGACTTGGCAACCTTGATTTCGACCTTGGTATCCTTCTCGTCGTCGTCAGAGTCGCTTCCACCGGATCCGTCAAGGGGGAAGACAATGATGCGACCCTTCTTTCCCTTGGGAACAGTGACAACGCAGTACTTGGCATTACCGGCGCCAGTACCAGCCAGGTTGCTGGTCACCTCTCCAACAGCATTGGCAGAGGGGTCGATGGAGCAAGGAGTGCCATTGCAGCCGCCATCGGGGCACTCGATCCGGACACCGTAGGTAGGCTTTGTGTTCTTGAGCGCGGAACCCTCCCAGATGGGGTTGTAACCGAGAGTGACGAAAGTTCGTCCCTGGCTGTCCTGGTTGGCTCCTGCGACGTAGGCAGCCCAGTTACCGACTGCCTTGGAGGAATCACCCCAGATGCAACCCTCATCCGTAACACCAGGAGGGTTGATGTAGTAGCTAGATGTCATTAGTTTCTCCACGTCCACTCATGTTCATCAAGGCGAACTCACTGAGCACTGGTGCTGCACCAGTAACTAGGGTCGGGAACAGCAAGAGTGATGGACTTGTCAATGACGCTGGGAATGAGCATAGCTTCGTTGCCCGGCAGAACGGTCTGGCAGAACGACAGGGTCTTGCCACACTTGTTGAAGACCTCAACGCTACCAGCTCCATCGACGCAGTAGGGAGAGCCTTTGATGGGCTTTGTCGCTTTACCATCAGATCCACAGTACAGACCACCGTTCTGAAATGGTTAGCCTTCAGACTGCAGTGGGAAAAGATGGCTTGATTCTTACCATGGACGAGGGATACGTGTAGGACGAATCGGGCTCCCACTGAGCCATGACTTTGCCGGCTTTGCAGGCAATAGGGCAGTAGCTTCCTTCAACACAGGCCTGATCGGGGCTCATGGCAAAGCCATTGTTCATGGCACCAGGGACCTTGACCAGATCGCCATCGCTGGGCAAACTGCAAATGGCCTTGCCGTCTGAAGTTCTCTTGATGACATCCCTCTCAGCAAGCGTTTCGATTTCCTCGTTGGGGCCCAGACCGGACTTCAACTTGTGAAGGTGGCGGTGAGAGCCATCGTGAGCCTCGGCGGGTTGGGCAGAGAGCAGGACCAAAGCCGAGCCCAGGGCAGCCTTCATAGTAGAGAGCTTCATCTCGGAAGCGGGGTTTCGTCGAGAGTCGACGTGGTTTCCTCCAAAGACAATTCAAGAAAGCAGAAGCTGATTCCTGGCGGTTGGCGCGTCGCGCAACGTGGTGACAACGGCGGTCGGTTTTGGCGTCCGGGTTCAATGCTATAACATGGAGATGGCGAATTGGACTAGCAACAGCGCGCAAGCGTGTTGGATTCGTAAAGAACGTGATGTCTTCGAAAGCGAATGACTAGACAGCGAATGTCGGTGTAAAGAGCGGAACGTCTCAAACCAGAGACTGGGCAAGGCGTAAGGATGCGGTGCAAGGACAAGAGAAAGAAGAGGAGAACGAGCGAGGGTGGAGGTGGCAGGATGGGTCGACGATAGAATGAGAGAGAGCAGCAAGTTATCCGGGGTGGAAATCGTTCAGCCTACTGTTGTAGGGGCCCATTTGCCCGTCTCTACTGGGCTTGCCGCAAAAGGCAGAGACTGAGAGAGCCTGAGAGATGGTTTGACAGAACCTTGCGCGCGATCCTCCCCCTGTTAGCCAGAACGGGGGGAGAGGGAGCTGCGTCGACCAGGGCCATTTGAGGGGCGGGCGCAAGGATTCTGGCTGGTCATGGCGACATTGGGCAATGGGCAAGCGGTGATGCTTGGCTAAGGCCGGGGGCGGTTGAGGCGGACAAGCGTCGATGCGACGAGCTTGAGGAGAATCGCGCAGTTGGAAGAGTAGGGATTAAGGAGGCCAAGGATTCGAGGCCCGGGGGGGGAAATGAAAATGACATGGCCCCTCGACCTTGGATGAACTCGCCAATCAGACAGGGCCATCATCTCGGCAAAGCTTGACTTCTTCCTGGAAAGAGCCAATGAAAGACGTTGCGCATCCAAGCCGTTGCTGCCGTTTGGAGCCAAACGAAATGAGGGCACCAACGCACGGTTCCCAACGGGGTCCCAGCCGGGGTTGACGAAGCACTCCAGACTGCGGTACGGAGTACGTATCTTACCTTCCGCAAGGCAGGTACCTGAGCCTTGAGGAGGTATTCGTACCTGCATAAGTTTGCATTGTTTCCACACTCAACCAATGGAAACACGCACAATTTGCATGTCTCCACAGGGCATCCCTCAGCCATCAGCTCTGATTGGCGGCATCGACCGAAACCTTCCTATTGTGCCTTTTCCCTTTTGCTGTCAGTTCGCGTCGTCGACTCGTCCAAATGGAAACTGGGAACATCTCCAGAAAACAGGGGGGCAGAACAGACCGCACCGCTTCGTTGGTCGGCTAGGAAGCGTTGCCTTTTTGGGCGATTGATGAGATGAGCTTTCTGGCGCCATTAACAATTCGAGCGCAAAGAAGTGCACTCGAGTGACGAATTGGCAGTCAGCGGCCACCAAAGCTGGTGAGAGACCGCCGCTCGTAATGTCACACGCGCCTGCTGTCATCCAATCTTAATCTTCAAGCTTAATTCCACGTGCCACCACGGGGTAAACAGGCTGTAGGTTGCACTGCATCCTACCTATGAAATACTCGAACTCGATCCAGACTCGACAGAATTTTCCTACTGCTTAGCAGTGCTTGCTGTCTTTAACCGACTGACTGTCATTGACTGAGACTGATTGCTGTGCCCACAGCCACCTCCTTGAACTGGAACCCGCATTCTAGTGCGACGAAAGAATGAGCGAGAAAAGACCGCATAAATCACGTCTTGGGTGGGCAGCGGGCTACAGGGGAACACAATGTCTCGGGCGACTCTCAACGGTATCTTTCTACCGCACTGGAATGCGGCAAAGCGCCTTCTTCTTCAACACACAACGCCAGTAACGCCACACGACTCAGCGGTCTTGCCTTCTGCTTCTGGAAGAAAGTCCCCAATTGTCGCGGACGGCACTCGCGATATCTGGGACAGCCGAGACGTGGCCGTACCTACCTTACCTTAGTTACTAGGTACAAAGGTACGTACTCCGTACTTACATAGATAACGCCGGAGAGTGGGCCATTCCTTCCATCTCAACCGGAACCCCTTTCGAGCCAAGACTTAGTAGTAAGAGGAGTCTTTCGCCCTCCACGAGTCCACTGTTCACCTCCTCAGTCACTGCTTGTCGGCGCCTCGCAGGTTCGCACCACTTACCGAAACGTGCTTGCCCTTTTTTGAACCTCATCCTCCGCCATCTTCAAACCTCAACCAGGCCATCCCCAGACCAAGACGGATTTCTCTTCCCTTTACGTATGCCATGTCGTCGACTTGCTGAGCATTTGTTGCACAACTCTCGAGGAAGAGACGCCATCCATTGCCCATGTGGGCGTTTTGCATGAGCCTCATGTCACGAATCTTCCTCCACCCGTAACCCACGTGCCCCGTGCTTTGTCTCTACCCCTACGGATAGAGACTTGACCTAGAAAGAGACCGAGCAACTCCTCGTCAAGTGTCTCCATCTCCATCTCGCTTGGGTGAACGAGCCAACGGCAGAGAACCTGTCAGGCTGTCTGTCAGTCGTCAGCAAAACCGCCGAACGCGATCTATCGACTGTGCCCGTGCGATAGATCTGGGCATGTCATTTGTCGCCACTCCCTTCTAGGACACTGGTGACGGAGCAAGGAAATTGCGCCTACCAAATTGTGCGAGATTGCACCAGTGTTGGTGTGCCCGGCGTCCTTTCTGGACCAGTTAGCTTTACATTCGTAAACTCGCGGTAGTCGCCGATACGCTCTGTACGGATAGTGTTAACCTCCATCGGCAGACATCACGACACCTGCCACACCCGAGGTAGCTTCATGATGTTGAGCTGAAAGCTTTTCTCCTCGGCCAGCGATTTTTGTGCTCCTTCATCAACTATCCATGGATACATCTCGTATCCAAAGAGTGGCCCTCGTCCGTTGCTGATCATTTGCAGTATTCGGCGGGAGGAACCTGCACTCTCGCTCTTCTGACCTTCAACCGAGAAATACGGCCTGTGGCCAGATCACGCCACGCCCGCTCTGTTACTCGCTTGGTTTGATGAGTTGGAACTTGAGCAGCGCTGTGCCCCGCGCTAATTGCTACACAACTAGCTACCCTCAGTCTTACTTGAGCTCTTTAAGAGTCCTGTACTGGAGCAACTCTGGACGCATGTTTCGTTGTGTCGGCCCGCTCCATCAGCGGCTCTCGTATGCCGAAATGGAGATTATTAGCCGGCCGACATCGGGTAGCGGCTAAGCTTGACTCAACAGACCAATCTCAACTCCCCTGAGTGTGCCGGCTGTCGAGTTTCCTGTGGGTCATTCGGTTTTGTCATAAGAACAATCGCGTCCTACCAACCCTTCTGCGACATTGTTGGTGACCTGGTAGTGCTCAATGAATATTAGAGACGGCGTTTGTCAATGATGGGATGGCAGCTGGGTCTCTGCGGTCGACTCGTAGGAATGTGGCTAACCCCTGTGAGTTGAAGCGGACTATAAAGGCCACCAGCAGTGCATCAGCATTGATTTCGCAGTCATCGAACTAGTCAGGCATCAAAGGAACCATTGGGAACTCGGGGGGGGGGCGGCCAATTTTCTCAACCACAAGTCCCGATTGACGGAGCGCCTGTCGCTGCGTCGTCTTTGGGTTGCATGTCACGGTATCAGTCAGCCACGACCATATCGTTTACTGCCCTCTCAGTCAGCTTGTTCCCTTCTACTGATGATGCCAGTCGGCATTCGTAGCCCCATCAATGACTTGCCTACTTTTCTATGCGCGAAGCTGATGAATGGTTCCGCTTCATGGCGCTTACGTTCAGCAGGCCGATGAAGTGAACAACCTAGACGAGCAGAGAACTACACGCACACGCCTTACATTCTCCTCTAGACTCCCGTCACCTGCAACGGTGGTCGTTCTCCTCCGAATATCCTCTTCCAGGCTACCTGCAATGTCATCTCCTTGAGAGCCGCGTCTACAAAGTATTCCATCGGCCTCCATACGATTCCAGTTTGGCTGACTGTTTCCCACGCCTTTGGGTCTTCATCGTCTTCTACTTCCTGCTTACTCTCCTGCACATCGTTGTTCGAGCCTCGGAGATTCATGCCGATACCAGGCACATACTTCCACTGTGACATGATGGTCGGCTGCACGCTATACGCAACCAGATCCCCGGACAGAATCATCGATTTAATAACCAGATCGACTGGCAAATCGAGGTCCGTCGCCGTGCGCAGGAGGAGCTTGGCTGCCCCGGATCGGCTGACGGCGTATGCCGTCGTACACGCTATGCCGCCCGACTTGCGGACGACTCGTTCGCTGCCGAGCGGGAGGCCGTAGTAGCTCTTTGGTCAGGCGGGGACGTGTTCGTCGTCGTATCTGAGCATGAGCTCGTGGTTGAGTGGGGTCTCTGCGCAGTGGCCGAAGGAGAGGATATCCCAGTGTTTGCTGTGCCATAGGTCTTGGGGGTTCCGGGAAGACAGGTTGCGCCGAATCATTTGCTGCTGCTTGCCCATGTCTTCCGACTTTCGGAATTTGAGTAGAGTTCAACAGTTGAAGAAGTGAAGTAAAGTGCTCGTGGAAGTTGGTCATGATGGTGCGAACGTGGATATCCCAGGCGGCGTCGCCCTCCAAGATCAAGGCGGATGGTAGTTCCTCACGAAGCATATGAGATCAGATCTATACCGCATACGTTAGCTAGATGTGGTTTCAAGAAATACTCGTTGGCGTGGGGGGTTTCCTAACGTTGGCGTGAGCTCTCCAGCAACCCTTCTCAGCGCCTCTCAGTCTCTCCTTGTCATGTGTCGGAGGCATACCCTTATCCTTGATCATGCTGGCCTCGACGGCCGGGAAGACCTCGAATTGGACACCGGATAGAAAGGCTTGGATTGTTGCCGCATCCAGGAGGTCGAAGCGGGTTGAGATGTGGATGAAGAAGATTTTGGGGAATCCGAACGTGCTGTTGTCTGTGACTTTTGAGAAGGATACTGGCGCGGGCACGTTTTTTCTCGGCTCCCTGGCAGATCGGTCTCCAAGTCGGATGGGAGAGTAGTAGGTTTTTGACAGGAATATGATGAAGAAGAGAGTGAATGTGAATGACAACTTGACGGCCAAGTATCTTGTTGATAGCATTTTTGCTACTGGTACTGATCTGAAGAAACCAAAGACAATGATGATGGTAGTGCCAGTCTAGGCTGCGAGGGCAAAGCTAGCGATAGGACAGCGTTCAAAGTCGAAATAGATGCCTACTTATGGCATCGAGGCTCCTCCCCCCCTCCCTTGTGCCCCCAATGTTACGAGATGTTTTTCCCCAAAATCCATCAGCTGCCGAGAGTGCCAGAAGGGATGAAGCTGGATGGGATAAGGTTGGCACCCCTTTCTGCCGTCGGCTACGAAGAGACTCCATGATCCATAGGTTTATTCTCTGAGCAAGGGAGAAACGATGTTTGAGGTCTTGTGGGTCTGACTTAGATCGAAGAGACCTCGATGCCTTGAAACTTGATAAGTAATCAACGATTAATGTGGTGATTGAATTAAGGTTTACCTCAAGAGCACCTGTAGAGTAAGTAGATAGCAAGGTACATGTAATTGCGCAATGAATGGATATTTAACAAGGAGTATCTGGCCTCTAAGAGGGATGGAAGTGTGAACCACCTCGCTGGGAATCGTCGCATCTCTTCTCCGGCAAGTGGGGACGGCGCGGCAATGCCGTTGTTGACCGTGATCGAGGTGACAGACACAACTACCTCTCGGTCTCGGTTATCAACTTTAACCATTGGACGAATTCAACAGCTCGTCTTGGGTTGCCAAATACGCGTTACCGTTCAACAGTAGATGTTCAAAACTAAGACTCTGCGCCAAGTATTCAACTTCACTCATTGCGAGAAGCACGAGAAAACATGCCTAAAATTGGATTGTTCTCGTTCTTGAGCCAGAAGAACACGTGTGTCTCACGCCAACATCAAAGCTTCGAAGAATCGTGTATGATTGGGGGTCCTCTCCTCATTCGCTGCTGGTCGCCCAGAATAGGTTCTTTGGATGGCCGAAAGTGAGGTCCGCGGGGTCCGTGATCTGCACATCAGTGACCCCACGTCCTCTGCTAAAGCATCTCCTAGGTAAAGTAGTCAGCACCGACCCGAAAAAGCTGTGTGGCATAGTAGTATTTCCCAGACGTTGAGGGCTGATTGATACAGGAAACGTAAGCAAAAACACAAGACCCGGGCCTCTGAAAGATCTTAATTACATGGTTTGATCAATGTGGTTTCGTCTTTGCCGCCACGGCATCAGGATCCAACTCTCACACACGCAATCAATGAGTTTATTAATCATTATGTTATTGGTCACGTAGGGCATCAATTACTTAGGTTCTGGCCGATATGCGACAGTACTAAGGCTTGATGTGGAAGACTTATTCAAGCTAGTCTTGCCTTGCGTCTCCAATTGCCCCTATTTTCCATGAAGTTATTCTCAAGTACTAGGCTTCACTAAGGTGGAAGCCTAATGATACCAGCAGCTCGGCTTCTGGAAGGCGGTCTGTTCGATTTACCATATTGTCCGCTTACATGAAGCAACCGTGGAAGTTAATCATGACTTAACTACTTGATCAAGTGGCCTGAAATAAGCAGTTAAACGTGGCTGACGTGTTTGACAGCGTGATAGTCTCGATATCTGCCCATATCGGTAAGTATTCATCTCGGTGAAGGCCGTGATGGTCATGATGTCAAGTAGCAGAGGCACCGACTTCACGTCCGAGAAACACCTACCAGTTGGCTTGACATGAGACTCCTTGATCATCCACGCTCGAGAGGGCGCCAATGCAAGACCATGAACTCAGTGTAATATGTAGGTGATGTCAAGTCTCAAGATCCCACTACATGTACATGTAGCCTCTAAGCAAGGCTCTCGATATCTAGCTACTATATACAAACTCCTTGCAACTTCCTTATAAAAGTAAGACTTCATTGTTCGTCCTGAACAAAGAGGAGAAAGAAAGACGATGTTAGTGGATCGAGAGATGGGGGGATGAGGGCGCGAGACGCGGAATGGAGCACTTCTGAGAGAGCAAATCTTCGTTCTGACAATTATCAAGAATTTCGCGTCGCTTCTACACTCAGAGTACACCGGGAGGGGTGACCTCGATCAGGCCATACCCTTCAACCTTCTGACATCCCTTGTAAACACCCGTCACAGTGACATATCCTTCATACGTTGGCAACTTTCCACACCCGGCGCGTACAGCTCTTGATTCTCTCTCACACTCGAAACGGAGAGCTCAGTTCCATCAGCCAGGGAGAGGGTCCAATCAAGCGGGTAGGTGGCACCAGACGCCCCGGAAGTATACGTATGTCCAGACGTCTCCAAAGACGCGACCGGGACGACATCTTGTACACCTCCGTCGCGGATCGTCGCAAGGCCTCTCTGTTCCTCTTCTTCATCCCACACCCAGATGGAGAGGGGAACGTCAGTTCCGTTGACATTCTCGAGATGCAGCTCAAACCAGGACCAATTTGGTGGCGCACCGCCCCGTTGCCTATCGTACCACGTCAAGGACTGCGCCGTATTCACGACGACCCTCGTTTCGTTGACATTCAGCCAGCCTCTCGTCTTGCCCGCAGGCATACTCCATTCATAGACCGTGGCGTTCCCGGCTTTGAACACCCCGAGACCGCCGTTTAGGAGCACGGGGGAAGTTGACTCAGAAGTCAGATCGAATTCGGTTCCAGGGACAGTGCTCCAGGTTCGCATCTCAGATAGACCGTCCGAGGGGCTCGTAGAGCCAAAGCCGTAGTCTTGAACACACCAGTATCGGAGTAAAAGATCGAAGAATTCGAGAGCGTCTCAAGCTGAGTGTACTGCGACGGGTCCGTGATGTCGAGAATGGACGCCCTGTATAGGGAGAGGTCGGCGAGAACGTGTGAAAGAATCAAGTAGCTATGGTTGTTGGATCCGAGGATAAACGAAGACGACCAAAAGGAGGGGCTATCGGTTCCTTCTTTGGTTGTCTGGATCGCTGCTATGTCAAAGGGAGTAGGCAATTGGTACTGGGAGATGGTTAGTTGAATTTTTGTACACCGACTGCGCTGGTGAATCGCACCGTTCCATTGGAAAGGATGCCGCCTTCTTCAGGGCGAAACTTTACAGCATCAACAGCCAGTAGAGGCAGAAGAAAGGCTTCCAAGGAGTTTCTGGGATTCTGTAACATTGTGTTCTCGAGATGATGGAGTTTTGATGATTCCAGGCTACTTCTGGTGTCTGGAACTTCCTCCTTTCTCGAAACAACAGAGCATTTGTCCCCCTTATATAGACAGAGCTCTCTAGGCCAGTTCAGACAACAACCTCGGCCATTCCTAATGAACTGCCTTCGAATCGAATAATCCTCAACCAATGACGTCTGAAAACTGGCTCATTACGCTTGTTAGTGGGCTACGGATTTCGGTCTGGTATCAAAAACACCGGGCGGGACTGCATGGCATTCGCGATGGGAACTCGGCAAATGCTACCCAAAGAGTACTTCAACTCTCGAAGATGTTCAAGATATCTCGAACACGACCAATCCGAGCAGTTCGTATTGTACGAAATAAACAGATTCTGCCATCCAAAGTAATATGCAGAAATCCCTACCAAACTATCCACATATTAGGATCTTCAATGCTATGCTTCCCTTTTTGAACCCCGTAACTAGGTACTTCACACAGGGAGGTGATTTGGCGGTTCCGCTCTCCTCAGCCTACCCTGTCCTCAGGCTTCGGTAGATGATCGGTTTTCTGATCAGGAGATTCCTGAAGAGGCGAATTCCGCTTCGAAGAAGTGAATCACAGAGTATCTTTTCGGTCTGACTGCACAGACGACTGTGCTGGGCTGAAGACATAGTCATACATACCTGTCCTTTGTGTACCTCGACATCGGGCGAGATCAATCTCTTGCATTATGATCAGCTTATTATCCTCATGATACAAGCACTGGGCCAGGCCGTCCAGGGCTTCCCGGCTGTAGAGGCCCCGGTTAGACCGTGAAGTCTCTGGTTCTATTTTCGGGTCCATTCTCATCCCTCGATCGGTCCGTTTTTGTCCATTCTTCTACTTTTGTTTTGTTCCAGATATCCATTCGTCCGTCTGGTCCTTGTGTCAGGAGAGAGGCAAGATGAAAAGAAGGATAGACGTCACATACGAGCCCCCCTGCACCGCCTATGAGCCACATCATGAGCTCGCTCAAGTCTGCAAGGCCGCAGGATCAGATGGGATACTAAGAATTAACAAAAAATGCGTATGCGCGGGCCCCTTGTCCCATGTACCGAGTGAATGACCCATCTTGCTTCGTACTCCCTTAAGGCACCGAGCTTCTTCGCGCCTACGGCGTCCTGAACGGGTGGGGCCGAAATATCCACAGATCCGAAAGTTTCGGCAAGCACCGAGCCTGCCCTCCGAGTTTCCACCATCCGCAGCCCCCACACTTTCGGCTCTTGTCAATCAGATTGAAAGCGATCCTTCCGTCACTCTTCAAGCTTTCCAGCGCACTCCAAGAAATTCGCTCCAGGCAGTCGTTCTTGGCCTGAAATGGGGGAGCGCAGGCGGTAGGGCAGCTGCGTCGAGTCATCCCTGTGTGCCACTTGGAGTAAACACACATTCCCTCTCGTAGACGGCATAAAACTGGAGTTTAGGACTCTGATTTGAGGGAGGATGACGTTTATGGAAGTTCATCATCACGTTGATCACAGTCTGTTTCTTTTCCAATACGCGGCATGAAACGTGGATGTATGCATTCGAGTCTTTGGTCGCTACCTTGCGAAGCAAGTCGTGGTTTAAAGCTAACCCAATCCTTCCTTATTTCCCTATAACACTCGTGATGCTAGCCTGAGCCTTAAGTAGCGATATAAGAACGAACACACGAGCGATTTATTGCTGTATATGTCCGGAGAAACGATCACGTCTCTGCACACCCCAAAGGCCGTGCCAAGACCCGAAAATGGTTCCCGCGAATTTACAACCTGGAGCTGGAGAGACATTGTCCAACAGATTGTCTTACTTCAACCCCGACAATCCCCATGTCTCACCGCAAGACGGAAAAGACGGATATACCACCGGATTCCCGAATATGGCAACTTCAACAGTTGGAGATGGGTCGACCGTTTGAGGGGTAACCTCCCCGCCTCCAAAACGCACCCCGAGAGATCGGCCGCCCACAACCCTCATCTGATTGGCGCGCGCATCAGATCTCGAATCCGCGCTCAGGCAAACAGAGGTTAAACATAACGTCTTGGAGACGAGATGACCATGAGATTAAAACAAGCCCGCCCGGCTTTCATGCCGGGCTCAGAAAAGGAACGTGGAGAGAGAGAGGGATTGTCTTGGGTTTGTGTGCGTCCGGGCGAATTGGTGTCGCGCGTGGTCGCTCGGATCTGCAGCTCACCCGCATGCGATGCTGAGACACACGCGTCATAAACTCCAACCAAACCTCCTCACGCCTACCAGGTACTCAACCCCACGCTCGAGATCGGCGAGAATGCCGCTTCCCATGTATCCATAGCATCAACTGCCTTCGGTAGTCCATTTACCGAGCTTGCTACCGCAAGTTTCCCCTCATCTTTTCCCCATGTAATTGAATTAGTTCCCGTGTTCCCCCCTCTTCCCCACGGGGTAACGGAAATCCTACCAAGAAGTAGCTTAATACCAGAGAGGTTCTGCTTCCTTGTGCTACCTCATCTCGTTCCCTCGTGGGTTTAAGCTTCTCAAGGTCATCCCAACCTTCACTTATCGTCTTCCCCGTGCCACGGCGACAAGGACCCCCGGAAAACATAGATCAAGACTATAAGCTCTCACCGGCACCATGGAGACCAACAAGCCCAGTATAGAGCAGGATGAGAATACTGTAAAGGGCGAGACCTTGAGTGTCGTAAAGCCCACGGCATCGAACCCGACTCCGGTGGAATGGGCTCAACACTTCACAAGCCAGGATGAGGCCTGGCACAAGGCCATGGACAAGACTCTCCTTCGGCGTGTAGACCGGAGGCTCATGCCGACCCTCGTAGTCATGGTGAGTCTCAAAACTTGAATACCAAAGAAGATTCCATCAAAAGCTTCAAAAAGTCCTGACATGAAGTAACACACCACTAGTACCTCCTCAACTTCCTCGACCGCTCCAACCTAGCCCAAGCCCGCCAGGGCACCCTCGAACGGGATCTAGGCATGACGGGAACCGACTTCAACCTCGCCACATCGATCTTCTTCGTCGGCTACCTCCTAATGCAGCTCCCCTCCAACCTCTTGCTGACCAAAGTAAAACCCTCCTTCTACCTCGCCGCCTCCTGCTGTCTCTGGGGCGTCGTCTCGACCTGCAACGCCGCTGCCGACTCCTTCACGCACCTTATTGTCATCCGCTTCTTCCTCGGCTTCGTCGAGGCCCCCTTTTTCCCCGGCGCCGTCTTCCTCATGTCCTCGTGGTACACCCGCGCCGAGCTC
>JFFI01001413.1:0-14576 GCA_001563125.1 Colletotrichum salicis | reverse complement strand
CGATCCTATAGACCGACGAGACGTAGATTACGGGCGGCTATTACCGGAAGCAGTACGTTACCTGCCGGGCTAGCGAAGAATAAGACCTTATTTATATTATCGAGAGGTATATTAAAAAGGAAGGTTAGATATTTTAGGGATACTTCTATAGATACCGTAAAGGCCTAGGGGTCTTCTAAGAGAAAAATTAGGGCTATATTAATGCTAATAGCTATTAAGATTATATCGTACCTATTATCGACAAATAGCTTTTTCGATACCGATAGCTATACGGTAAAAACCTTATCCTTATGTAAAACGGCGCCCTAGGTTACTCTATCTATTCTACGCGTAAGGACCTCCTCGCTAGAGGGGTTTAATTAATTAACTAGCTACCTTTCTCGCCCGACCTCAACCCTATAAAGTCGTACTAGAACTAGATAAAAGATTATATTAAAGATGCCCACGGCCTAATTAAAAAGCCTAGTTATTCTCAACTACGACGATAGGTTAAAGAGGCGTAGGATGCCCTTCCGGAAAGCTTCCTCGAAGAGCTTATTTATAGTATACTAGCGCGTTATTAGGTAGTTATTAACGCTAACGGTATATATATAAAGTACTAAAATAGTAGTATAAATCGTCAATTTTCGATGCACACCCATTTTTACGTCAGCTTCTGCCAGGTTCGCCGTCATTCTGACCCTAAACGCTATTGGTTAGTACCCCCTTGTCACATCGCCGTTTGTGGAGCAGTACGTGCCAGGGTGGTAAAACTTACCCATCACACCATAGTAGACGTAAAGGGATCTACGCGGTTAATCATGGTAGAATATCCGGGCGCTAGCCCGGATCCACGAATCGGGTCCAGCCCGTAACATAAATGCCGATGGTGCCACATCACTGCAGTCTTGTGAGGCTGATAGTCCATCACAGGCATCCAACCCGAAAAGAATCATGTTCCAGGTGGGGTAATTATCACGTTGTCGTTCGCAACGTCTTGGTAAGGTCCAGGTGATCACCAAGGTAGGTCTCACAAGTATTGGAAGGAACTGCAAAGGCACCCAGTCTGGTTGTTTACTGATCGGCACTATGGAACGAAGGAGTTGCGGGACCTATGTCTTGTAAGGATGCAAGGAGATCACCCGTGGGAAGACTTTGTGATGGACATGATTCCAATAGGCAATCAGAACACTCTGGAGCTGGGAACTAAGATCTTACGACGCCACACCAATACAGTACCAGTAAGTCCCCCAGAAGCCGGTACCACAGTTTGCACCGTTCGTTCCAAGTACCGTATTCCAACTGTAAAAGTCTGCAGCCGCGAGACCGTACCTCTCGATGAAGGCGGCACACCAGTCGCCCGACAGAGCCTGTGCGTACTTGTTACACGTCGCGATCGCGTTGCCGGCCTGATTCGGCGACGGGGCCGCGACGGGGCCGTTGGTGGAGGTCGGAGTGGATACCGGCGCCGAGGTGGACGTCACCCCCGAGCCGCCGGTGGTGGTCGCGCTGCCGCTCGTACCGACGCAGTACGCGTAACCACCCCAGAAGTTTGTGAGGCAGTCCTCTGATACAGCAGGGTTCAGAGCCAGGAACTGGACATGTGTGAGACCGTATTCCGCCTCAACCGTGGAGCAATCGCCGCCTGTTCAGTGAGTAAAAGTAGATTGAATTCGTCAGAAGTGATTGACTTACCAGTCACCACGTGCCACTTATTGCAATTAGCTGGCTGGCCTTCGTGCGTTGCTGCGGGAGGTGTTGGCCCTGCGGTCGATGAAGCGACAGCTGACGTTGAAGTCGCTATGGTTGTTGTCGCCGACGGTTCCACGAAGTCTGAGGTTCTGATGCAGTAGTAGTACCCTGTCTGAGAGTTAGTTTCCTCTACTTCTCGATATGTCACTGTTTGTGGACTGTAAATCTTGTTGGATCTCTTACCTGCCCACATACCACCACACTCTGGACCTACACTTGGGTTCCACGCGTAGAATTGAGCGATGGTCAGAGACCATTCACTCAATATCTCAGAACATGATGGGCTACCGTTGGTGTCAACCTCAACAATTTGAGTGCAGTTCTCTGTCATTCCATCCTGAATAAGAAGTCAGTAATTGGCACGAAGGTTCATAGGCAGAGAGGAACATTAACTCACTCTAGCCGGTAAGCTTGAGTCTAGCGGATTCGGGTCCGTGAACTTCTTTGAGCCAGTGTACCATTTTGCACAATAGCGGAAGCCGCTCTCAAATGAGCATCCAGCATCGGATGCGTTTCCCAGAACTACCGAGGAATATTATTAGTGACGACTGCGCTTACATAAGGTTCAAGTATTGATGAGACGTACTCGGGTTCCAGACCTCGAGGTCTTCTAGGGTAACGTCAAAGACCTCGGCGGCAAGAGCGCAGTTGGATGCCAAGTACATTCCGGTCATATCTTTCTGCCAGTCGTCTCCCGTTAGATAGTGGTAGCAATCTTTTCTTGTCCCGGTAGCGACGGGAAGAAGCGTCGTCGTGGGAGTTGGAGCTGTCCAGATATTGTCAGGCAACGTTGTTGCAGAGTCCTCGACGGTTCCCGTCATGGTGATCGCGAAGGTGATGTGTCCGGGCTTTCCGGTGTAAGTGTTTACTAGACACCTCAGATTAGGACGTACTCAGAATACGAAAGCTTGTGAATCTGGATAAACTTACGGTCTCCGACAGGCTGCACGCAGTACGACTCCTCGGCGTACAAGTTGGTACAGTTCTCGTTAATTGCGGGGTTGAGGAATAAGAAGTCGTCCATGGAAATTCCGAACTTCATAACAATCAAGTTGCAATAGTCTCCGAGAATAGCAGTGTAGTATCTGCCGCAATATGTGTTCGTCTCGGCCGCAACATTGGTGGGAACTGGCGCGGCAGTCAGAGGAATTGAGGGCTGCAGAGTTGTCTGCGAGGGCTCCACATAAGGAGTTCCCGGAACTGATACGCAGATTTGATGGCCAATGGTTTGATTGAGGTTGTAGCATCCAGAGTTGATTGACTTGCGCAAGTTAGTCTCCCTCACAAACCCGTGTTTATAAAGAAACAGGGGATACCTACAGGATTCCAAGATAGTAGCTGAGTCACAGTCATGCCGTGAGCCTTTGCAATCTTGTCACAGGTGTCGGACTCAACAACGGTGTAGACATCACAAGTGTTGACCAGGCAAAGCTCTCCTTCGGTAGGGAACTGGTGACAGAATGCCAGCAACTCGTTGTCCCAGAGGAGCCACTCCGTTCCAATACTCTGTGATACGGAGATGGAGTCACAATCGTCCTCTGGCTGAATAGAGTAAGTCTTCCCTGTGCAAGTCGGTGTAGGCGTCGGAGCCGCCGTTGTTTGTCTATGGACGGTTTGTCAGATAACGTTCTCCTATCTTCGAATTTTGTAATGTGTTGAACACCTCGCGTCTCATAAGTTTAGTAGGACAAGGGATTATACTTACGTGAACAGACTGATCGTGGTGGTGACGAGAGGTGCTCCCGTGATACCACAATCAGCCGTGCGAGACTCGTAAACTGACTGAGCCTGCAGCCTTGGCCCGTCAAAGTAAGGAGATCCGGCTTGAAACCGAAGGTTCTTCACCAAGCAGCCGTCGCACGTATCAGACGGCACGTAGTCACCAAAGTCGCCGCCGGCAGGCAGAGCACCTTGTAAGTTCGCCGCCTCCGGATCCCGTGACGCGGCGAAAGCGGCGGCGACGTTATTGCAAAAGCGACCGCCGTCTGTCAGGCATGTCAGATTGTAGTTGTATCTCAGCAGCTCGCTGATCATGACCAGCGGCATGTCGACCTCCATCTCTTCGGGCCAGTTGTCGGCAGCGCAACTGGAAACCACATCGCCGTGGTAGGTCTCGAGCGCAGAGGCGCAGGAGTCCACGCAAAGCTCTTTGAGGTCTGTGAGGGGATAGTACTCTCCTCTGGTGAAAAGGGTGATGCCGCTGCCGCAAGTGATATTGGCCATCAGAGCATTAGAACATCCTGCGCTTAGCCCCTCTGGCACAGTGGTGGTGGTGAACAGCTGGCTCCCCAGGGTTATGGAAGTGAAAATAGTGAATATCAAGGTGATGGCCCGCAGAAACCGGGTATGAAAGAGCGTGGACGCCATACTAGCGGGAATGACTTAACGAGGGGCACTGTCAAGAAGACAGGAGTAAGGATCGTGGGAGTCTGAGGTTCTCGAGACTCAAAGGACAAATGGAAGACCAAAAAGGATCTGGTGAGGAACCGAAGGGAAAGCAATCGCGCATAGATAGACCACAGTCATAATATGAACTCGAAGTTCATCGCGGCAACGGATACCGGCCACGATCTTGGCAACGCCGACGCCAACGACCGAAATGGATCGCGTCCATGTGAACGATGCTGCCTGACACCATCAATCTCAGCCCTCCTGCATTTTAAATGATTGCTGCGCTGACCAGGTGAGCATCACGCCCACATTCCGTCTCACTGGTTGCACTCTAGACTCTAGCTAACGTGTAAATTCGTCGAATTCCTCGCCAAAGATGGTGAGTCCGGCTTGGCGAAGGATTCGGGGCCGGTCACAAGCATGCGGTAATTAGATTTGCGCAGGTTGCAAATACCTATTCTCCTGTTTTCTGCATCCGATGTTGGTCGCAATGAAGATGGGGTTTCATCCCAGCGAAGGATTGCGGTAAACACAACGTGTAAGCGCTAATTCCTCCCGATGCTTAAGAAAGAGAAGCTTACTCCGTGAGCTAAGTTAATTCAGGTCGTGCCAAGTACCGAGACTGACTCTATCGCCACTTTTGCTCCACTATCGCACCTAGAGGCTGCGCGATCCTTGACGACTTCCCCTGCAGAACCCGCGTGGTGCCTGAAAGTCATCAGCGCGAACCTGCAGCCTGTAAACGGAGACCCCTGTCGTCGGGAGCGTCCGAAAACCTCCGTGCTCGTGGCGAAGAGTCTCGAAGAACCCTTCCCAGGGTCGCGGGGCAGACAAGTCCGAGGGGTTGTAAGCATACATGTACTCCAGTATTCACTCGTCGGGGCACGATGTTGGCGTTTCTCTCTCAAGACAAATTGGCTTCATTCTGCCTTGGGTTGTGTCCTATGTCCAACCTGTCGTCATTCATTCATTCAAACAACATTCGTAGCCGCCACAATGGCAGGCCTCAACACACTCTTTCGACAGTTTCCTTCCTTTACATTCATTGTTCTTTTACCTTCCATTTTCTCAGTATTCTCCTCTGCTTTTCCTACCGGTAGCCGAAGTGGCCCATCTAAAGCCGAATTGGTAACCACAACATGCCGTAACGAAGCTTACCAGTGGGTTGATGGAATACCGATTACGGTGCACGTCTTTCTAATGTCTTTTATGGCAGCCCTTTCGACTACTCAGTCAAACCAGCTCAAGACCGGAACCTCCCTCTTTGCCCTACCAGTGTCGAGCTGGCAGCGATTCAGACTCGTGATCTGCTGTTGGGTCGTCAGGTGACTCAAGAACAGGACTACAGTTGCAACGAGTTCAGACCTTGCGGCAACGGTTAGTACCTATCTTTGTTTCAACGTGAACTGGCTCTATCTAACGTTAATTGATGAACAGGCGCTTGCTGTGCCAAGAACGGGTGGTGTAACTACGGCCCGGAGGCCTGTGGTACAAACGGCCAATCTCCCAATGACAAATGCTGGAGCAACTGCGACGCAAAGGCAGAGTGTGGCCGATACGCCGAAATGGAGGGCAAGGAGTGTCCTCTGAACGTGTAAGTTTGAGAAATTTCTGATCATGTAACAAAATGGATGCTGATTGTGGTGTTTGTATATGCAGTTGCTGCTCGCCATTCGGCTTTTGCGGCATGACCGAAGACTTCTGCAAGAAGACCGATGATGAAGAAACCAGCTGCCAAAGCAATTGCGATCAGCCAGGTTCCGGATCATCCAACGGCAATGTCCGTCAGCGAGTTGTTGGTACGTTATCTCTGTTCGCAACTGTGTCAGCGAATAGGTTGGATCACTGACTTGATAAGGCTACTACGAGGCATGGGTACACTCGCGAGCATGCAATGGCATGTCGATCGACCAGATGCCCGTAGGAGCGTTGACTCATCTTATGTTTTCCTTCGCCTATGTCTCGCCCAACGATTTCCAGATCGTTCCGATGGACGATCTCGAGCCGAATCTCTTCTCCAAGATGACCGCTATGAAGAAGCAGAACAGAGCTCTCAAGGTCATGGTAGCGCTTGGAGGGTGGACCTTCAATGACCCTGGTGCAACCCAGTTGGTCTTCCACGATGTTGCAAGCAGTAAAGCTAATCGATCCAAGTTCATTGGCAATCTCATGAGCTTTATGCGTCAGGTAAAAAGGATTTTCTGACCCTTGATCTGGGTCATTCCAGCTGACGTTGGATTCTAGTACGGCTTCGATGGTGTTGATTTCGACTGGGTATGTTTGAGCTCTGCTTCAACCTTCATTCTACCACTTTCTAATAAATCTTGCCGCAGGAATATCCAGGAGCCGATGATCGCGGCGGCGCTGAAAAAGATGGCAAGAACTTCACCCTTCTACTCAAGGAGCTTAAGGAGGCCATCAAGAACCAACCCCTTGACTACGTTGTGTCATTCACTACGCCGACTAGCTTCTGGTATCTGCGCCACTTCGATCTCAAGGCAAGTACCGATGCTGTCGACTTTGTGAACATCATGAGTAAGCATTTCATCCTCGCGATCCCATAAAATTTTGAAGACAAATTTCTAATCCGGTTCCATAGGTTACGAGTAAGTCCCAACTTCCAAGACATGCCTTGCCTTGCCGGTTTCGGAGAATCATCAACTCATGGGAACGCTCGTCATTTCATAGTCCCTGGCTAACTTAAGACAGTCTTCACGGCGTTTGGGATGCCTGGAACCCCATCGGTTCCAATGTTCTCGCGCACTCAAACCTTACCGAGATCAAGCTCGCACTTGACCTGTACTGGCGCAATGACATCCCTCCCGAGAAGCTAAATCTTGGCATTGGTTTCTACGGTCGCTCTTTCGAGCTGACGGACCCGGCTTGCAACAAGCCTGGATGCCAGTTCCGCGGAGGTGCAGCTCCTGGCCCGGTACGTTGGTCTTTTTGCACTTGAGCATGGATGCGTTCATCGGTCGTTTACTGACAGTTTGAAATCAGTGCACTGCGAACTCTGGAACATTGGCGTACCGCGAGATTGAGGACATCATAAAGAAACACAACCTCAAGCCGTACTACGACAAGGAGCACCAGATCAAGTACATTGTTTGGAACCAGAACCAATGGGTCAGCTACGTATGTGCAATACTTCTATCACATCGAATTGATGTAAGCACTCGTGAAGGGCGGCATGTTGACGGTTTCTAGGATGACCCTGAAACCATCGAGGCCAAGATCGACTTTGCGAACGAGCAGGGTCTTGGTGGCCTGCTGATCTGGTCGGTAAGCTGTCACACCCATTATACATGTCATATTCATGCCATCTGGCTTCCCGAAGCACATGGACGCACATTGGAATCATACTTGGGTATTAATTGGTTTTCAGATTGACCAAGACACGGACAACCTCGACGCTCTCGGTGCTGTCGTTGGTCCAACCACCAAAGCGTTGGCTTTGCGACAAACCCTTTCTGAAGATGGAGCGGCCACATGGGAGCATTTAGGAGCCCAGAATTGCTACGTCACTGGTTGTGGAGGCAAGTGTGACAAGGCTGGCTTCAAGGCCGTCACGACTCAACCGTGTGGTGATGCTACGTTCTTCACCCGACACTCCTCCGAGGAAGACAGCACGCTCTGCTGTCCCGTCAACTCTGCACCGGATCCTAAGGATTGTAAATGGTAAGACGACCAATTTCCTTTATTGCCTCGAGGCATGTCACTGATAGCCATACAGGAGAAGCCAAGGCGACGCGCCAACCTGCAATGGCCGTTGCGAATTCGGCGAGGTTGGCCTCCAAATGAACAAATGGGGCGACGGCAAGTACTGTGAAGACGGCCACAAGATGTACTGCTGCAAAACCAAGGCCGAGAACAGCGACGGCGACAAGTGCAGATTCCATGATAATGGAAAGAAGTGCCCGAGCGGACAGAAAGCACTCACCTTCTCCGGCGCGTTCGGAAACGGCAACATTGGCGAAAAGACTCCGGATGTCAATCTCAAACACCTCCAGAGTCTCACGGGTACGGTGCTCGAAGACGCCCTGGACGAGTATACTTGGAAGAAAATCAGCCTGTGGTGCTGCGACGACGAAGAGTTCAAGAAGTGGAAGAACTGCGAGTGGAAGGGCAAGCCCGGAAGCTGCTTCGACGCTCACTGCGACGTCAACACGGAGGTCATGCTCACCTGGGCCGGCGCTGGTGGTGGTGAGATGTGCTTCCCGCATCCTGACCCCCATCGCGCGCGTATCTTCTGCTGCGATCCGCCGAGTGGCTCTAATCTCTTCCTCCCGGCGGCCCTAAAGGACCTGTTTCCCGATCCCCCTACCGGCAACGACGTTAAGACCAAGGGAAACACAAAGACAGACGACACCTGGGGCGGCTCGCAAACCGGCGGCAGCGACGACGACCCGAACAAGTCTGCGATCCAATTCTACGTCATGGCCAGTCCTACAGAGATCCAGGTCACCCTCGACAAGCGCGACGGCTCCCACTGGGAGCTCTTTAACTGCAACGATGCTCACTCTCTTAGCGCTCAGATTATTCAGATGGCCTGCATGAACGATTCCGAGGACAGCAATTGCAAAGAGCTTTTCCTTGGGAACGGTGCAACCGGAACCATCATCGAGATGCCGCAAGATCAAGGCTGCGGACCGGGCAAATATGCCGTCGTTGAGAGCCTGGAGGTTTCCCATAACCAGACGTTGCCAGGACACCTCACTCGACGAACGGCGAGCCCGCCCGTTATTTATGATCTCAAGTTTGGCTACAACTTCAAGCTTGTTCCCAGAGAATACGGTGACACACAGCTCCGTATTGATTACTCGTGAGTGCTCCTATCCTTCACACTTGGTGGTTTATTCTAACCTCCGTCCTCCACAACAGAAACCAGGAAGGCTACTGGGACCACATCGTCACCCGCCCGGTATCGAAGAAGCGCAAGAGATCCCTCGAAGAATTCGGAGGCAACCACAAGAGATGGCTCGAGGAGGAGTGGCGCGACGATAACCACTTTGGCGGTCTGTCGAAGAAGGACCTGCATAAGCGATGGTTCGGTGACGATGTACTCGAGTGGCTGGAGAGCCTCGTCGAAGTCGAGATCGTCAAGACGGAGAAGCGCCACCTCTACGAGGAAGACCTCTCCGCAGTCTTGTTGCGAGACGAGTGGGACTGCGGCGAGTTCAAGGGCAAGATCGACGCCATTGCGACCGCGGGTATCAAGATGGCGACCTCTTTCGGGTTTGCCCTCATCACGACGCTCAACTCTGAGACTGGCCTGGATCTCAGCAAGTCTTACTTGCATTTCGCCAATAAGGTATGTTTCCATTTTTGCCTCTGTTCTCAAGTCTTTTCACGCATAAGTTGTCATCGTTTGTGGGATTCACGAGGCTTTGAGCATGTACTAAAGGCCTTCTTACAGGGAAGCGTGAATGCTGTCTTCACCCTCGACGCCAGGATGTCACTACACTGGGACTCTGAAGCGTTCAATATTGCTCCCATCTATTTCCAGGGCGCCAGTTTCGTTATTCCAGGATTCGGTTCGCGTAAGTAACTTCCGACGTCTTAGAGACAACGCAGATTGAAGTAGCTCACTGACAAAAAATACCCAGTTGGTCCCCGCCTCGATCTTCGAGGAGAGATCAAGGCAGACATCACAGTCGAGGGCCGCGTCGAAGCCAGAGTCAACATCGTTGACTGGGACATCCAGCAGACCTACCCCCAACACGATGAAAAGTTCGACCCGAAGGAGCTTTCGGAGGCCAAGCGGGGCATTGACAGGAGAGATCTCGCCGAGCCCACCTTTGATGCCGAGATGAAAGGCAACGGAGATGTTGAATTCCATTTGATGCCCACCATGGTCTTCGGTCTTGAGTTCGACGATGTCTGGAGCATCGCCACCACCGATGTCGAGCTCGTGGCTGACACCTGGGTCCGCATGAGGGTCGATTCCGATCTTGACTGCGGCTTCGGCTATGGCGTGGATGCCGGCATGTCTCTCATCGCCCAGGCCAAAATCCCCGAGATATTCAAGTGGACTCCTCAGACGCACACATTCAAGCAGGTAAGTAGACCCTGAGATGGCTGTCCAAGTGAGCAAGTTCCAAGGTGCTGACATATATCACTCAGATCGAGAAAAACCTCATTCCCGGAAATGGCAAGAAATGGCAGTGTGCATCAGGCGCAACTGAGCGACGCCTGATCGACTCTGGCTTCAACTCGACCGAGATCACCGACATGGAGCCATTCACCATCTCGCCCTCCAGCCTGCAAAGGCGGATCATACCCTACGAATCAGATACGAAGCCCAACAGCAAGGAGAAGACATGCCCTCCCAAGGGCGGCGCCGAAGTGCAGAAGGCCTGCAATGAGATCACCGCCGTGGATGACTTCTACGAGGGCGAGGACGACGGATCATGGGGCGCCGTCACCAAGCGCTCCGTCGCCATCGATGATGACTTCACCGGCAACTCGAGCACGAACCCCGCGTACCAGTCGGGCCTCTTTGGCCGCGATTTGGAGAAGCGTGCCGGCAAGACTCTTGCCGTTTGCACAGGTACTGCAGTCTACAACGTCAACTGGTTGGACTGGTCCTCGTTGGACCGTGGAAACATGTTCATCTACGACAGCGACGACTGGTCCGATTGTTCGAACAGTAAGTCCCACTTGTTACTGACGCTGATGCTGTCACTTCCTCCGTTTTGCCAGCTACGTCGACTAACATCGCTCTTTACAGTGGCTAGCAGTATCCAGAAAAGGGGAGAGCAGATTCTCAAAAACAAGAAGGGCGACAATGAACAATACGTCATTGAGCACGTGTTGGAAGCCCAGACCTTTGCACGCTGGCTGAGTATCGAAGGCGCAGATGGACGTAGGGTGAGGGACCTCTGCCGCGCAATGAAAGCAGGTGGGTGGATGAATTATGCACCCGACCCTCTCAATGCCAACGGGGCCAAGGTCAACCCGATCACTTGGGTCGTCCAGCAGGCCTACCCGTCAGCCACGTACTTCCCTCTGGAATTCATCTCCGTCATCGAGCCGGTCAACTGGCAGAAGCAAAAGTCCTTTGGCTCCGGCGCGAGGCTCCAAGAGGAGGCCAGCTTGGAGAAGGAGGCCCAGTGGAAGGAGGGCACACCCCTAGATCAAGCACTCCGGACACTGAAGATCACCGTCGTCACCTTCAAGTATCTCATCGAGCCCGAGCTCTCGGCGCTGTACCGCGACCAGGCCAACCGCGTGGGCACAGCCCTGAACGTTATGGAGGATCACTTGGTTAGTCAGGGTACCTGGACGAAGCGCAACCTCCAGCAGAGTTGGCTCAGCTTTGTCAAGACCAGTGCTGAGGTCTCGGGAGGGAAGCTCGTCCAGTTGCTGGACACGTACATCCCGAGGGCGGAGAAGGTCCTCCAGGGCACCGACGCATCAAAGGATGACGATGACAGGAGGAAGAGGAGAGCCACTATCCAAGCGCTACGGACCGTCTACGATAATGAGATTAAGGGTAGATGGGTGAACCCAATGCCGTAGATAGCTTCATGAATAGCTAGATCTATGGAACTAACAAGATATTCGTGTCCTATACACCCGTTTAGGAGTCTACCCTTGTAATCAAGTTACTTCATCACGTTCCGTTCGAAAAGGATAGACACTCAAGGCTTTGGTACTCACGCCAATATGTGTATCGTGAAACGTCAGATGTCAACTCTCCTTTCCGAAACCATGACAAGATCAGCAGATATCGTGGACATTCAACTTGAAGTAGCATAGAGACCAGACGATGAGTCATCCCCTTAGTTTATTTGCATAAGACTAACTAAGAGAATTAGGTCCGTCCCAGAAAACGCATCCACCAGTCTCCTCGATCGCGCTGATTAGATCAGGAGGCACTGTCCAGGACGGGTCAAAGCCTTGCACGACCGTGAGAAACCATCTTGACCGGCTGGCATTGTCCCGTTCGAAATCTCCGCGGTGATTTAACTCCCTTTTTGCCGAGACATTCTCGACTCCCGGTGCATAATACTCGACGAAGAATGGCGATGGCTGCGTTTGAATCTCGTATTTTAGAGTCCGGAGTGGTGACGTCTTGAGTGTGGTTTTGACGAGAGGTAGTATGTGAGGCACAAAAACCTCGGTATCGATCGATGTCCTCCACGAGTTGGCCGGAAAGTTCCCTGCTTCCCGTTCCCATTCATGCTCCGGAACAAAGTCGGACGTATCCGAGTCCGCAGAGTCAAAAGCAGCCTCAGAGGCGTCTGAGTCTGAGTCTGGCTCAACCTGGTCCACATCGTCCCCTTCTTCCCCGTTGCTGAGCCATTTCCCGTCGGGAGTTGTTCCGCTGCCCTCAATATTTACCGATTCTAACAATGACCCGAAGTCCGTTACCGCCTCAAAAGCTGCAGGGGCTATAGTCCAGAGACCCGTGAGTTGCACTTTGACGATTGCGGGTAGCTGTAAGATTCTGCTAATAGCCAACGAAAGAGCGTCTTCCTCGGGACTCTGGCAAAACGCCCCGGGATCTGAGCTTTCGTTCAGCGGGTCTGGATCTTCGAGATAGATTTCGAGGCTTTTGAGGTTGGTGAAAGCGCCATGCTTCAAGGTCTGTGCGAGAGCAAGGCGAATTCCTTTTCTTGAGGACTTGAGGCGGCGTGAGGGCATGATGCAGTCCCACGTCAGAGCCTTGACGTTGGGGAGTGCCTGGGATATGATAGAGATGCAAGCGGGGTCAAGTCGTCTTTTGACGTTGCTGAAGTCTTCCCGAAAATCCACGCTGGAGATGGCCCGAACTTGTGCGAGGCCCGAAGCCGTATCCAAACTCTGGTCGAAGCTGATATACTTGAAGTCGTTACGCACATCCCAAATTGGGCTGCCAGAGTGGTTGCTATCCAAGGAATCAAACAGATCCTCATCTATATCCGAAGGAGAGGCGACCCTTACGACAAGAGTGATGTCGCCTGTCTCCCAATCACTTAGACCTTGGAAAAGGTCCACGATGGCTTGGGTAAAGGCAGCATTGTTGGCGGCAGCTTCGCGGGTACTTTGGAGCTTCTTCATACGCTTCTCGCTGACAGGTGGCAGGTTGATGGTATAGTGAATTCTCTTGACGACTTCCCGGCGACTAGTGTGAGATCCCAAGAAGTCATCTTGAAACCGGCGCAAAGACTCTTGGCTACTTGTGATGCTAACATCTTCGAACGCACCATCTTCCGATGGTGTGGGTTTCGCCATTGGGACTAAGCTAGCCTAGTACTTTCTCAGTGAATGTCCTTTCCGGGTAGTTACGACGAATGACTTACAAGATATTTTTCGAGTTGTGTGAAGGAGCAAACTGGCTGCCTGACTGGGATGGTTCGCAGAAATCCCTCGGAGAGGGGTTGCACTGCTGACTAAGAAGTGTGACCCCCACCCCCCTCTGGTTGCCAAGAGTATCTGTCTATCGCCAATGCTTGTCTGATAAGAGGCAGTCTTCCTGTGTTCAACACCTGCTTCCAATTGACGACAAGCCCATTGCAAGTATTAAATCGCCCATACACCAAGTTTAGGCAGGATATCACTCGAAGTCTGGCCAAGATGTGTTAAGAAAACAAGTCAAGGGCTACCAAGTATCGCATTCCAACATCACCTTTATTTTCGGGCACCTCGTCATAACATGCGCACTCCCGGTGCAGCGTGTACCGAATGCGGTCGAACCAAAACAAAGGTTCAGTCAAGCCGAATCACTAAAACAGGCATTATGCCACAAGCGGAACACAATCCTGAAACTTAAGTACTCTAGTGTGACCGACGAAAACCAGATTGTGCGCAATGTGTGAGAAGCAGCATCCACTGCCAGCAGCAAGACTTCAAGCTATGGAAAGTCAAAACAAATGAGAACAAAACCAAATTCAATGTCAGCGCTGGAAACAGAAGTACTACCATATATGTAAGAAGACCAGACAGCCGACGATTCAATAGAACACATACAATTGCCCTCACATTCCATGGGAGACAATGTTCAGCATGAAGCAACTATGGCAGCCGAGGAAGCCCAGCTCATATGCAACGATAATTCAAATTCAGCCATAGAGATCTAGCTCGAGATCCAATTATCCTTATGGACCTTGCCATCAGGCATTCAAACAACTCCGGAGAAGAAGGTGTTATGGCAATATTTCATCACCGTGTCATGCCGTCAATTCCAGTGTTGGGACGGAGATCAAACTGTTGGTATCACCCCTATCATAGGCGATCGGTTCGAACCAATGGATCCGGAGTGGCGAAGGGTCAATTTCTTTATGACTGATTCTGCGTGACATGTAAAAGGGAGGTTCCAACCGCAGGTTAGGTGGGCAGTCGGAATCTATTCAGGGGTCGTAGTTGACTAAAGTCCGAATATCGGCAATATAGATAGTCTAGATGAATCCAGTGCGTCCGAATTACCCAGTAAGGCCGGAAGTTGCATATGGGTGGGTGGTGGTGGTGGT
>JFFI01001409.1:0-16683 GCA_001563125.1 Colletotrichum salicis | reverse complement strand
CTCTTGATCCCGACAAACGTGATATCCGCTTTCCTAGCACTTGTCAACTAACTCCCTTGCACCATCACCCTAGGTCGTAGGATGGCAAGTGCTTGTCCACTGAGGCTGCTTTACAGAGGGCTTTAGATTTCTTTGCACAGTACTTGCCTGTCTCGTCATTTTTTGGTCTCGCAACCTCTCTTCACATGCCCTTGACTTCGGTGAGATCCTGATGTGTGAACAACAGCATGCGTGCTGGTGGTGTAAGCCAAGCTCCAATAAGCCAAAACACCAAACATCAACCACCAGTTTACCCAAACAACCAAAAACTGCTCAAACAAGAGCAGTGCCTTCACTGAAACTAGACTCATCCCATTTTTTTCCTTTCAAGGTTCCATGATTCTAGAACTTGGCCCTGAACGCAACCGACCCATTCAACAATCCCTCCCACAGCAAATCCACAACTCATATATATGCCTGTACTCACTTTCCGTCCCGGATACATGCATATCCCCCCACGTCCCCTATCCTCTAACCACAATCAGCCCATCCACATCTCATCCATGATCCCACTCACCTCACTTACACAGACCCCATCTCACCCTCACTCCTCACGAAACCTCAAACCGCACCGCATTTCAAAACATAACCTCGTCCGTAATAGGGCGATGCTCACAAGATGAAGAAGGGAAATCTGACACCAAAGGTAAGGGGAAAATCCAGGATAAACGCAAGGTTCCCCACTGAAGAAACCTCCTGACTGACAACACACCCCTTCCCCCATAGACCATCACGGCCCCTTTTGCCGCCTTCACGATGGCCTGTATCCTCTTCGCGTAAGTCTCACATTCGGTGTTTCCTCAGTCCCAAGACTCATATGATGCTGCGTCTCATCTGGGTTTTGAAAGGACCATGAAGACCGTGACAATGGATGCTGATATCGAACCAGATACACCCGCTCGTCAATCCGCTCGGCGCGTGATCAGGCCGTACGTCTGACCATTCTTCCCTGTTACCCTGACAGAAGCTCTAGGGTACCGTGACTTCTGGGTCAAGAAACTGACAATGTGCAGAGACATCCTCACGGTCCGAGCCATGGACCCAGCAACGGTAGCCCGTCTTGAGATTTTCCAACACCTTGGAGGTGAATGCCGCGTCAGATACGCAGCGCGACGAGTCGACCTGGTAGACAGAGAAGAGGCCACGTATCTCACCACATCATTGGCCCTCTGTACCAATGAATTGCAAACCAAAAGCTAGTTGGAGGGCAAGAAAAAAGTAGGAGGCTTCGCGGGTTTAATTTCGTTCTTCTTTTTCGGAGTTTGTTTCACGGTTTCTATTGTAGTTATACCCCCCCGTCTCTGCAACCGCAACTGCTGGATACCAAATGAAAGACACACAAATGTCGGTTCAGCGTGTGTTTATCAAACGCCTTGTATACTCCGAGCCAAACAAATGTAATGCTACAAAAGTGAGTCGCCAGCCGTATGCCATGTTCCCCTGCTTCGCAACTATGAACTACCTTAGGTGTCCGAAATCGTGTGTAAAATAGGAAGGAAAACCATCGTTTGAATGGGATGAAGAAGAGGGGAGGGATAGGTCAAAAGAGCCGTCTCCTACCTTGAGTAAGGGGCTGAAGACTATTGCTGGTTCCGTGACCTGAATCGAGTTTGTCTATACCTGACGACCAAAGTTAAGGGTATCTGGAAAATCCCATCCCTGTTTCCTAATCTCAACATCTTCTCTTTTCCCTCGAGACTGCTAAACCGCACATATTGTCTTCACAAGTTTCTCTCTCTCTCTCTCCCCACTCTGTCTTCTTCAAAATGAGACCGCTTCTCTGGCTTCTGCCCTACCAGATCATGGCTCGGCTGGTGTACCCCTTGCCAGTTTCCTCTTGCCCTCGCTCCTCGCATGATTCAAATGCTTCATCGCAAACTCGTACGTCAGCATCGTCACTGTCGCGGCCGGCACCGCTCGCATCATGTTAGTGCCCATGCCAGCGTAGAAGGCCCTCCAGCCCTCCTCTTGGAGGATCGTCCGGAAGGTGCTGACCACGCCGCGATATTTTGGTGATAACGGTTGCTGCGGTTTGCCGTCCTCAGATAAGGGGACCTTGATTCCCAGACCTTGAAGATACTCGGCTCCTCCTACTGGTTTTCTCTGCGTCTGCAGTCTCGTGCGGATGACTTCGTGAGGATATGTGGCACTGCTCGCCATGATCTTCGATAATATCGAAGCACCCAGCACTCCCATCCATTGCGACTCCTGCGAATCGCCCTGAGTCGGCTCTCCCATACCCTGGCCAGTGAACCTCGTTTTCAGATACTCATACGCTGGGAACTGCACTGCCACGTGCGTAAGTCCCAGCAAGGCGGGGGTGAGTCCAGAGTAGAAAGACAGGACGCCCTCGGACGTGTACATTTTGCGTGCCGCATCGATTGTTGACCGATAGTGCCATGAACTGTGATTCGTCGGTCTGGACGTCGGAGTGTTGCCCGATCTCGGGAACTGCGAATGATACTTGCCCGGGTCATGGGCAACGCTCTGCGACATCAAGCGAGTCTTGATGACCCAAATGGGATTCGTGACGACAGTGCTACTGGCACCAGCGATGATGGATGACCAAAAGTTGATCAACACCGTGTTGTCTGTAGCTCGAGTCAGCAAACATAACTCTCGGGCGGGACGCTCCATGGCAGAGGCTCCCACTTACCATGACGATGCTTCAACCAGTCCTTGCTCTTATTGTAGACGGTAAACCATACAGCCCAGGTGGGCAAATAACCCAATACTATCGGGCCGAGTCCCCTGTACATGCCGCGTATTCCCTCGTCCTTCCAGATTACACGGGCGGTGCCAAGCAATCCATTGTAGAGCTTCGGACCATGTCCGACATGTCTGCCCTTCTCAACCGGGTTGAAGCCGCCTTGGGCTTGCAATTTGGTCTTGATAACATCGAGCGGGCACGTAACAACGCCCGAGGTAAATCCTCCCACGGCACCGGACAGGGCGTTGAACTGGGCGTCGGAGGCGCCAGCTGCCCACCGCTCAAAGGCAGTGATCGTCTCGTTGGCGGGCATGACAGCAACGGCCTCTTCAATAGCAGCTATCGCCGCGCGGGCAGGAGCCGCAGCTGGGTAGGCTCTGGAGCTAATGTAGTTGGGATATGTTGAGGTCGGATAAGGCCCATATTCTTCGTCGTTGGGGTGCGGTGCGCCTCGTTCAGCGTCGTGTTGTTCGTCGTGAGACATCCCCTCTCACTGTTGAGGTTGGTCGGAGTTCAGAAGTGCGTAGGTTAGGCGCAAGCTAGGGACGGTATCAGCAAGGAAAAAGGCGGCGATGTCCCGCGGTGTGTACTGGTTCTCGGAGAACTGGGTGCGAAACGAAGTAACGGGTCAACGAGGGCCGGTTCTCTCAGTGTATTTGTCGTGACTTGTTCGAATATCGTGCTGCGTCTTTGGCGGTCTGCGTCTTTTTTCTCTGGCCGTCTCTCTCTCCGTTTGTGTCTGTCGTGTAGGTCTCACTCAGGTAGTTGGATAGATGCTGGACCTTCCCAAGTGTCCCGGTATGCGGGGAACGCTCCCACGCCGCCGTGACACTGAACGACTAGCGGTTATCGCAGCCCATTGGCCTTGCGGGAAAGCAGTTGTCTAGGTCAGATAATCGAGAACGGTTCTGGCAGGAAGGAGGCTCCCAAGCACACGGGATCGGGAAGTGAGGGGTGAGAGAGAGGAGGCGGGCGGCGGAGAAGGGGAGTAGAACGAGAGGTGGTGGTAGTCGGTACGGTACGCAGTACGCAGCAGGAGCGCAGTCGGGGGAGTTGGAGATTGGATATTGCGAAAAAGCGCCGAGGTGGAGCGGGACGGAGCACGAGAGCAAAATGATGCGAGCTGTTGGCTGTCTTTTTTGGCAGGAGATCCCCACGTTCAGGGTACTCTTACAGGTGGTGGCAGGCGCAAACTAGTGGGCTGGGGGGGAGGAAGGAGCAGTTGGAGCGCTGGAATCCTGGATAAGATGTGCCGGAGCAGGTCCACGGGGTGAGATGGGCTGCTGAAGGAAGGGACCTACGCGATGACGCGCCCGCTGCTTTTTACCGTTATGCAGAGAGCAGCACTACGAAGAAACCGCCGAGGAAGATGCTCCCGGGAGCTGCTGGTACTCTCAATTCTTGTTTACAGCCCTGGATGATCAGCAACGGAAGATGACGCAGTATCATTTATCTGAACATAATGGTGGCCATGTAAGCTGGGGAGATATTTGTCTTGTACCAAACAGTTGCAAAAGTTCTTGTCAGAAGAGCTGCGACCGAAAAGGCAGGAAATGCCAAGTGTCCAAAAGACATCCCAGACGACGTCCAAAGTCTCTAGAGTCTGAATCGCAATCCAAAAATGCCCAGAATGAAAAGTTTCAAGCTTCCAGACCACAGAAGGGGAGCTCCACCTCCGCCGGTTCCCTGCGGCTTTGCCCAGCACCACAAAATGCGATTCCCAATCATCCGCAGCAGGGTCTGCGGTGCTATCGTGGGCGGGCATCCCGTTGGTAGCTCCAATTACCTCATCGGGCCCCAGATCCAATCACGAAATCTGCACTTCTACCTCTGGGTGGTCCGTGCGGACGGGTCGTCTCACCAGCCACATTGTCCTCCTGAGCCACACCTGATGATCTCTTAATTGTGGAGCGTGCCGGAATCTCAAGGATGATCACATGACCAGCCGTCCCGAGTCGTTGCGCCTCTCCGGGATGCTCCACGAATTTCCCATAGAGTCCCAACCTCAGGCGATCCGCAAAACCGTACTCCGCGGCATTATATCGAAACCTCTCCTCTCCGCGCCGACCACGCACCACACAGCCGCCACAATGACTTCGCTCATTTCCAAGCAGATCGCCGACGGCATCCTCGCTCGCCCCTTCCTCAAGAGTATCTTCGTCCCCTTCTCCAACTGGTACGCCAACGCTGCCGGCCACCGCAAGCTCGGCTTGAGGTAAGCAACTCTTCGACAACCACGATTCAGCCACTGGCCCGATAGAAGAATAAAAGTACTGATTGTCGATTCCCCCCCCCCCCCGACTGCAGATTCGACGATCTCATTGAGGAGGAGACCGATCTCGTCCAGAAGGCCCTCAAGCGCCTCTCCCCCAAGGAGTCCTACGACCGCGTCTACCGCATCCGCCGCGCCGTCCAGCTCTCCTACCAGCACAAGCTCCTGCCCAAGAACGAGTGGACCAAGCCCGAGGAGGTGCGCATCCCCGAACGATTGAATACGAAAAAAAAGAGACCCATTGGCAGAGGACTGACCCTCGGTTATAGGACTACCCCTACCTCGGACCCATCATCCAGCAGATCCAGGCTGAGGAGGCCGAGAGGCTGGCCTTCGAGACCATGGAGGTCCAGAAGAAGCACCACTAAACTACTCTTCCTGGTGGGGGATTACGTTTGAGAGGAAAGGAGAGCCGCGCGCACGATGCTGTAAAGTTATGACGAAGGGGAACCGCCTGGCCGGGCGCGCGACAGAAATTTAGACCAGGGGGGGAAAGAAGGCCAGGCGGTTCGTGTACCTTATGTATAGACCTTTGGAAGGGGGTTGCTTTCTCGTCAATTGGAACTCCCTACTACACTTACAGGTTCCGCTGCGCTCGAATAGCACCAATTGATGACAACTTTTTTTTTGTATGGCCTTGGAATATCCGATGCTTCTCACGGTTGCCATCCCCCGGTCCGGGTTCGCGGAAGCTAGCTGACATTGTACGCACTCTCACTGGTTGGAACCCACAGACCCACACAGGTACATTAACATCATGAGTAACGACTTTCTTTGGCGACGTTGACGAACTAACATTGATGTTGTTGTTGCTGTTTCATGTCACGTTTTTCATCGCCTGGGAACTCGTAATCGAAATTTCATGAGCGATAGTCGGCGTACTATTTCTATCGTTTGCCATTTCAATTGGTCGCTGACCACTTTTTTTTGCATACAACTATCTGCGTGATCTAATTGGCAGGATCTATTACGAACCTGCGATGCAAGTGGTGCGGTTGCTGAGACGTGGTTAACAATTGGAATCACTATCACAACTGCAACTAGGTACGATTGAGATGCGGAGCCTTCTACTTTAATCAATGATACCAGGGTTGTTTACGGAGTGAGACAACCTCGTTTCCAGCCTGCGGTGCCGACCTATAAGTGAAAATATCATTGTAAGGAGATGGTGCAAACCGGCCCGACATTGTGCACGTTGATGAGTTGAAGTATTATAATAGTAGGCTTATTGATCGCGCAACTTCTCAACTAGGTATTAGATCCTCAATGACGACCCTTAGTCCAGCAAATCCATACTACAGTAACTCGGAGCACTTGATCAGGATTACTGGAAGCAAACACGCATATGCCTACAAGGTGGATGAGTGATGTATATCTCACATCGCCGGTTAGCCACAATTTTAAGCATTTTACTCTGTGATTTAAGTAAACTGTCTTGGTAGAGTGGCTAACTTATTGCTCTTCTTACTCGTAACCAGCAAGGCTACCAAAACAAGTCCAGAATTCATGTTGTCCTGCCCACATACAGCAGAGAAATGGTTCTGTCTGTGTTAGATATCTTGAGTGCCACATCCGAGATTTCAAAGGTTGTTCAGAATGTGCTCCGCGCCACTACACATCATAGCCATGCACGCTCTAGGACAGGAAAAGACGAGAGATCATGACATACCGCTCGCTGCTCGGGCAGAGTAGTGGCGGAGAGATCTGGTTCCCTGCAAACACGATGCGAACATGGCATCTCTTACTTCCCACCTAAATCACTCGACAAATTGTGTGCCCAAGATGACATGACTACTCCCATTTTGCAATTGGATTCAATATCAGCCAACCGAATCGATTGCTACGCTTCCAATTTCACTTGCGTTAATACCCTCTTACCATAAAATATATATTCTACCACCACTGTACCAATGATCGTAGCACACCACTCAAACGCAACGTCAGAAAGTTCGACAGTAACGAGTTCAATCATGGGAATCGCTAGCCATCCTCATCTCAATGAGTCTCGGGCTTGAAGCAGAGCCATAACCGACAGAACTCGAAACAGCAGGATACCGTCAGACATGAGAGCAGAAGCAAGACGAATAAGCTCACGGAGTTGAACTATCTTGTTGGGAATAATATGACTTTCCACATATTGTCGACTACACCGGCCCCATACAATTACAACCTCAAGATTCCTTCCAAAGCCAGGCAGAACTACCGCCCCATGCCCCCCCTTTGCATAGAAAACGCACAAAAAGAAAATAATAGGGATGTGAGGAGGAAGAGCTTAGTAATAGATGACCTCGGGTACCTAGGGTTGGTAAAATCTTGTTCGTGGATTGTTTTGCTCCCATCAAAGCGTCAAACCCTGGTGTACTTATAGGGAGAAATGATAAACAAGGCGAAAAGGTGTTTTCTCATATGCAAAGTAAGACACCCTTCCTCAACATTATAACAGAAGAGCACAGGGATGAGGGCCATCACGAGATTACTTGAGCGTCAGGCAAGGCATTCACCCAATGAGTGCCTTACTCCTGCTTCCTCTAGGCCATAGCACGGCACGGGGATCTTCCTGCTTCTCCAAAAGTGGAAAGGAGACTATGAGCTACAAATATATGACCTCGGTTGTTCACGATCGGTAGGCGTAGATGCTGAATCAATCAACAGTCCCATGTCGAGCAGGATTCTAGATGGCAAACAACCTTCGCCCAATTGCAACCAGCCAGTTTCTGGCCCTGCCCTGGCCCTGCCCAACTGCCGCTGCCGCCGGGCCATAGACCATGGAATATAAGTCAATAAATCTTACAACATGACAGACGGTAGAGAGTGGTTTCGGGACAAATCAAAATGTATAAATTACGCCTCTTTGAACTCCCGAGTTTCCTCATACCCTAGATATCACACTCATTCGTCGAGAGAAAACTTCACCAAGCAATCCTTCTCTCCGTAAAGTGCTGCTAGCGTCACCACATCCCAAAGTCCGAAGCCGAATAGGAGGCTCCCCTTCCTATGTTGGGCGTTACCTCTCCCCCTCCTATGCTAACAGTTGATATAACCAAGTCTATTATTACAGCGAGGCATCCTTTCATGTGGTATGAGTCGCCAAAAGTGCATCCCTCTTATTTTCGTCCGTCTTGCGTTTCATGGCCAGCTCATTCAAGTAGTCGACGTCGAGCCAAAGAAAGGTCAGGTCTGTCGATGGATATATATGTGGCGCAAAGTCGAACTTGTGGTTACCAGAGCAGCCGAGGCAATTACCAACACTTTAGCCTCTCGCCCATCATTCGCGGGCCAAAACGCTTGGGACCAGTATCCGGAAATGCCTCCTCGTAAAACGCTCCCAAGTACCGTGTGTGTGTATCGTTACGTGGTCATACAGTGCTGTGCTCCGTCAGCCGCATTCCGCGGACCAAGTCGGAGAAAATTGTCGTACAATCGAAAGGAATTAGGCTAAAACGCATCCTCAATGAGATCATGCGTTTCCAGGCTTCTCCTCTGTGTCAATGTGCCATACGACGTAGTTGGGCAGACCGACAACACGGTAACCGGCGCGCTTGGCCATCTTGGCGAAGCCTTCTGTCTCGGCCTGGTTCTCGAAAGCGTAACACGGGAAGTTGATTCCTGCAAAAAATTAGAAAAAGTTTGGTACTCCGGGCAAAAGATAAACCAACCTGATCTGTGGACATCGCCCTTTACGAGGATGTTGACGCCACCAATGCCGTCGAGGTCGAGCTCATCATCCTTATTGTTGCGCCAATCGCCCTCCTTGGCCATGTATCTGCGTCCAGTATCGTACTCCTTGTAACCTAGTCACATATTGTTAGTCTCTGTCTATGGGCACCTGGAGCAGTATCCCTTACCTTCGGCGAGGACAATGTCCTTGTCCAAGCTAGCTGATAGTCTGCGGCCCTTGTCAGACTCAACCCAAGAGTTGTAGTCGAAGCGACCCTCGATGTCACGGCCATCGCGGTAGCGGTGGAACCAAATGTCTTACGGATTGTTAGCATCTCCCATGTCAACGTCGTGCAAACTTTATACTTACTCGGCACGAGGATGTCGGTATCGTGAGCAATGAAATCCTCAAGAATCTTCTTGGGGCTGTCAACGATGTCTACGTCACGCCAGTAGACCCAAGAGTGCTCAGGCTTCATGGCAGCAGAAAGAAGGTAGTTGCGAGCCTTGCCCATGGCCTTTCGTCGGGGACCTTGAGCCTTGAACGAGTGGCGCTCTTCGACGCTCTGGCTAAGCTCAAAGCCAAAGTCCTTCTCGACAACCATGGCACTGTTGAAGGGGATCTTATCAGGGCGGCGCTGAATGCGGTCCAGCTCGGAAGCGAGAACAGCGAGGGTATCGTCCTTGGAGTCGCCGACAAGGAAGGCGAGGTCGATCAGGTGGTGAGGGTACGTAAGCTCTGCGATCAGCTCAAAGTACTTTGACAGGTACGGAGCAGCATCCTTGAGAGGCGTGAGGATCAGGACGCGCTCTTCGTTGGTAACGGCCTTGCGCGTGGACTTGATGGGGTTGAGGTCAACGTGGATGATGGAGGTATGGTTGATCTCCAGGGGCTCGTGGTGGTTAAAGATGACGGGGGTCTGGAGGTGACCGGCCCACGAAGCTTGCTCATTGAGGGACATCTCCATGGGGGGTTTCGCGGGGCCCCAGCAGTAGAAGCTGCACGGAATCACAAGTCAGCAAGCTATTATTTCTGCGGCGCATCGCAGGGAAATATCGCGCCCCCTGGAGAGGGAGGTTCGCCAATTCGGTGACAACATACCTCTGCATTTCCGAAGCTGACGAGCGAATACCGCGCCATAATAGCAGAATGGTGCCGGTCAGGGCAACGAGAAGAAGGAAGCGCGTTCTAGTCAAAAAAGACCATACTGCTCTGGTGGGAGGTAGTCTGGCCTGGGCAGACTTCCAGTTGATTCCGCCTTTGGGGAGAAGCATGGCTCCTGAGAATGAAAGGGTGGTCTTTGACACCACCCGGAAAACACGTCTTTACAGAAAGAAGAGAATGACCGATAGGTACCCCGGCACAGCGAGTATCCACAGTCGCAGAATTGCAGACGTGAGGGCGTCCTCTAGAGGTTGTCGCTATTGACTATCGTCGTTGTCGTTGCGCCAGATTGAAGGCTGCACGTGTCGCTTAAGGGCAGCCGACGGTCGGTGATGTCGCACAGACAAAAGATAAAGTAGCACAAGCCTCTCCAAGACAAGTCCGAGTCGACAAGCAAGTTGGTGAGGTCGGAAGCAGGAGGTTAACTGATTGGGCAGTTTCGTGTCGTCCGATAGACAGCAGTGGTTGCAGCACACACTCTCCAGAAGGGGGTGGGCCAAGGCTGACGAAAGCCAAAAGGTCGTCGATTGAATTGATAAGGGTTGAGAGGTCCAGAGATAGCAGGACGACTCAGTATCAGGGATCTCGTGGAAGGGTAAGGTAGTGTGCGGTGCGATGCGGTTCGCGGTGTCAAGGCGAATGTGCAAAGGTGTACTTTGGTGCTCTTCCAACCTTGTTGAAGTCCTCAAAGGGAACGCAAGATGATTTCGGCCAGAAGTTTTGTCGAGGGCAAGAAGACAAGAGCGAGGGACATTCGGGTAAGCCCAGCAGGAAGGGGAAGGAATTGAGAAAGGAGCCACGCCAATGCTGAAAGGGCCCCGAAAAAAAAAGGGTCGACCGGGAGGAAGAGCGACTGGTGTGGCAGGCTTGGATGGTATAGGCTAAGGCACGTCGAGGCAAGGCAGGCGCAGGCACTGAGGCAGGCTTGGGTTGGTGGGAGAGGCAGGGTACATGCAAGTACGCGGGAGATGGAGGGCAGGCACACTCAACTTGGAGATTACACCATATACCTTAGCTCACCACGTCACCTAATTACTCTACCTTACACCACAATCTCTGTACGGAGTATTCAAACGTACAGACCACAGCTTATTGCCTCAGTCCACAGCAGACGAGAAAGGAGAAAGAGAAGAGTTTGGCCTGAGGTGAACCACGGATCTCGCTAACTTTGCCTACTGGACCCTTACCTGAGCACGCATATCATGACCGTTCCATAAGGTAATAATTGTCTGCCTGCCCATTGAGGTAGGTACTTTGGCTGACCTTGGAACAGGCGCAACAAGCTCGACAGCAGCAAAAAATACGAAGAATGAGCCAATGGCAAAGCCTCAAAAAGTTTAATCAGGTTAGCAGAAGTACCGCCTTGTATCGACTGCCCTCAGCACGCGAGATTGCCGGAGCTGCCAAGCGCTTCTGGACTCAGGAGACACTGTGCCGCAACCTGAAGGTACTTTGCCCTTCCTTTCTCTGCTCTCTCTCTGTCTTTCTGTCTCCCTCCTTGTCCGACGAATACTATTATCCCGTCCATTTCTGAGGACCTCATAACTGTAATTCAATTCCACGACGTGTCCCCCCGCTCACCTTTCCAGGATCAACAGACGGGGGCTTCGTGGGAAGCACGCGCCCCCTTTCCACCATCCATCTGTCAGCACAGTCAACTTAGAATCCCAGATGCTTGCGGCTTGCGGCCTGCCATCGAATTCAGACCTTTAGATTTCAGCATGAAGGAGCGGAAGCCTGAGTAGCCAGCGGGAAATCAGCTGAATGACACAACCGCCCGCCAAGGGACAGGTTATCTCTCGGAGAGCAGAAAAACTTGCAGGCCTACCCCAGTGTTCTCCAGGGTGCCCGGCCGCAACGTCCCCAAGCGCGGAACACCTAATACTTACTACTAACAGTACCTTCGTTTTTTGGTGCATATGAGAGCAGAATCGCTAACCGGACTGAATACAGAAGCACCCGATGCCAATAACTCGCTCGTCTTCCGAGGCCGACGAAACTAGACGTCCCTGAACCCAGCCCAGAAGCATGACAAGCTGCAACTAACTAACTCGACTTCTGTCACCTTGTCAGTTCAACGGCGCCACGCTACCCTAGGCTCGAAGGGCGATGGTTTACGCTCTCTCCCCCGTCACTCAAGACTTCAGTTTCTGATGTTATTCCACTGATGGCGCCGATGGCACGCAGCTCCACCCATGCTTTGCCCAATATCCGATGTTACGGCACCACATACCATCGCAGGTAGCGACTCCCCGATGCTGGCCTGTGCGAATGCCTGGGCTAGAACCGCTATCCGCATCTCGATTCGTCCAACCGTTAATATTATTGACCATAGCACGCACGCCGCACACACACACTCACACGGCACGCTCAATTCCTATCACCCGCACCAAGAAAGTTCAAGCTCTTCGTGCAGCTGTACTACTGTATACTAGGATTCGCGAGAAGCAGAGGCGAGTCGGCCCAAGACAATTCTTCGTCAAAACAATAAGCTAGGCCATTCCAGCCAACCCACTCACCCCCCGGAAAAGTCTCAAAAGAAGCATGGCGTGGGAGGACTGCGAGAATCGAGAGATGGATGGAGACTTGACAGAGAGAGAGGGGGGGGAAAGGGATAGGCAGGGATCGCGGTCAATCTCCAACCCGCCACATCCACTATCCCACTCACGCACGCACGCGATTGCCACACCCGGAAGACAGAAAAATGGAGATACTCCCAGCTGTCCAACTCTCCGACTGCCAATGCACAGCAAACTTTCGAGAATTCGTCTCCAGTGTCCCTCTTCCCCCCTCTCTTTTCGTCTGTTCCGCTCCGCGATGGTCTCCTCACGGGCAGCGGAAGGGACAATGCTTTTCCCTTCCGGTCTTCCAGAGGTCCAGCCCGCATGCTGGCTATGGATCAAATGGAGCAACAGTCGTCGTCATCCGACATCATCACGGGCATAGACGATGGATCCCATACCCCCACAGTTCCGCCGTTGCGTGTGCAAGCAACTTGTCAACTGCTGATCCGGTTTAATACCAGGTGTGCTTACAGGAGGTGAGGAGGCAGGGGAAACGAATGGATGCAAAAGATGTTGCTCTCCAAATATTACCTTGCTGATCATTCCTACTCCCCGCCTCGTCAGGCTGTTGGTTGCGTCCACCGCATGCTGTCCACAACTCCCGGAGGCAACGGCCCAATTATGCACACAGCACCATCGAATCATCGATTCAACGGTGATCTGTCACCCTTAAATAGCAACATGCCAACGTTCGTTTTGTGGGAGCTCCCCATCCTGCGTTCAAGCAAGGAACTTGAAAGCACACGTGCTACTTCTGACCACAAACCAAGCAGTATGGATGGTGATCGATTGCCAGTATCTACTAGTCAAGTGCTAGCAGAGAAATCGAAGATTTCGCATACCCGTAAAACGGCCCTCATTGACCGGTGACCGTATGGTATAAACCAGCAAAAACAGTCCACGCTACAACTCGTATGTGACGAATACAAGGCGGACAAAAAACGGCACCACATCGCAGTACGGTCAACATAGTAATACCGTGTCCGCACAAGATACATTGCCGCTGAGAGATATCGGACGACGAGCATCATTCAATCCGATCAGTATCAGTCACGGGCTGCCTCCATCTTTCCGGGACTGTGCTCTGTCGCAGAACCTCACCTTCACCAAGTTGGTTCGTCCGACCATGACAATACCTGAAGTACAGGAGAAACCAGATCCTTGGCTGAGTAAGCCGCTCTCTCCGACGGGCAGGCACGTGTCGATCGGGAAGCTCTCGCAGTTCCCAAAAGCAGTGAAGAAGCACTTCATTATCACCCCGTGCGCCCCCAAACTCCAGCTGACAAAGCACTAGCAGCGCCAGCCGAGTGGCGGCTCCGGAGCCTCAATTGCTGGCAACCTAAGCCTCGTGGTTGCCGTGAATGTCAACGACATTGCTATAGACGCAACTGCAACGTACTGCCACTGCAGTCAAGTAAGCAACAAAGTCCACACTCAGATTTCGACTCTTGGTCGACTGGAGAATTTCGTAAGTGCCTTTTTGAAAGCCAATGGCCTACTAATGAGGATTCATTCCGTCCGTCATTCTGTGAGCTCCCTTTCTGCTGCACGGGGATTTGTAAGTGTACGACAACACTTGCTATTCAACTCAAGCGACTCTCTCTTCACTCATGGCGGCTGGACAGTAGCCCTCATCACCGCAATATCACCTGAGAATCCACGGCATCACTCGTCATCGTCAAGGTCATCACTAGAAAAGACATCACGAACAATGGCGTCCCGCAGGTCAGCTCGACTGAGCGCCCAGACAGACATCAAAATCCCACCTCCTCCTACCATCACAGCAGCACCCGCCCCTCAGGCGCCAAAAGGCCGGAAGAGAAAGACTCCGGCAGAACCCGCACCTACCGATCCGGCCCCATCTTCTGACCCGGTCACACCGCCGAGAAAACGGGGTACCAAGGCCGCCGGCCCGGTAACACCCGTCCCGCCTCCGCCAATGACACCCACCCCGAGCGCCGTCGGCCTCATCGGCGAACGCGTCAACGGCACCGTGAAGAAGCCCAAGGCCAAGGCCGTAAGCCGCCTCGCTGACCCCAAACTTACCAACGCCCCCGTCATCTCACCCGAGACATCGAGGGTCATCGCGTCCCGTTCCGCTGAGGCGGTATCACCCTCCAAGGCCCCGACAGGGGGAAGTGTCCCAGGAGGAGGCGCAAAACGAACAACCACATCCAACATCCTCGAGGAAGCATGTCGCCATCTCATCGAGGTCGATGAACGCATGAAACCCCTCATCGAGAATAACTACTGCCGCGTCTTCTCGCCCGAAGGCCTCGCTGAAAAAGTCGACCCCTTTGAGAGCCTCTGCAGCGGCATCATCTCCCAGCAGGTCTCGGGCGCCGCGGCACGATCCATCAAGAACAAGTTCGTTGCCCTCTTCACAGACGATGAAGCCGAAGCCGGAGCCGAAGCCAAACCCGAAGCAACTGAGTCGACAGAGTCCGGGTCCGGGTCCTCCAAGAAGTTTCCCCAACCGTCAGAGGTAGCCGCCCGCTCGATCGAGAACCTCCGCACCGCAGGCCTCTCGCAGCGGAAAGCAGAGTACATCAAAGGCCTAGCCGATAAATTTGCAAGCGGTGAGCTGAGCGCCCAGATGCTCGCAGACGCGCCCTACGAAGAAGTGCGGGATAAGCTCATCGCCGTCCGCGGGCTGGGCCTGTGGTCCGTCGAGATGTTTGCGTGCTTCGGGCTCAAGAGGATGGACGTGTTCTCGCTGGGCGACCTGGGTGTGCAGAGGGGGATGGCGGCCTTTGTCGGACGGGACGTGGCCAAGCTCAAGGCGAAAGGCGGCGGCAAGTATAAGTACATGTCGGAGAAGGATATGTCGGAGATGGCGAGCCCGTTTGCGCCGTATCGGAGCGTGTTTATGTGGTATATGTGGAGGGTCGAGGAGACTGATATAAGCACGCTGGAGTAATTAGTCGGGGTTACATACTTACTCCGTACACACAGTAAAATAGCCTTTTTCTTTTCTCGGAAGGCAATGCCCACTATTGCGATATTCAGAGTATCCATCTCGAATATCGCGAAATTGCAGACATTCCAATGAGGCATGTGGAGTGTCCGGAAAGGATACGAAGTCCCCGGTGATACGAAACATCGATTCTCTCGCACATACCCAGGAAAGGCCAGAACCAGACGAAAGGGTTAGCCAAGCTTCTTGCTTCTCCGGCGAAAGCTCTCGGTAGTGAAGAACGAAATCATCTTCAATCTGTTTTAGTCCGAGTCGAGCGGGCTGTGGGACAGATCACAGAGAACGCACCCCATGTCGTCCCTCAACACCTCAAGACTACTCCGTACGGAGTATTTGGGATTACCCCAATGCCCCGAATCAATCAAGCTTTCAGGCTTGCCAGCCTTGTGCTGCGGCCAAAATTAGACTTGCACTTTTCAAGGTTTTGCCTGTTCCCGAGAATACGCCGTGCGGACGGTTCCAGCCCTTTCAGCCTCAGAGAGAGAGAAAAGCGGCGCAGCTCTCTCATTTGTGTTTGGGGTTTGCGAGGCGTTGCAAGTTGACTGTGATGCACCGGCCACGAGTGCCACAAGCAAAGTGACGAGCCCCGCGACAACGACAGCGACACCGAGACCCGACGGGAGGCCAACGGCAGCTTGCAGCTGCCGCGGGCCGTGTTAAGGCAGAGCAAAGAGGCGGTTCGTGGCAGGAACGGGAAAGCTTTCTCCACGCGGATGCTCCTTCTGGGCCATCCATCGTGACCGTGGGATGGGGGGCGGGTGTTGAACGTGCGTCAGCCAAGGATGTCGATGTTTGAAGTCTTGTCGCAGGATGAACATGTTGTTACCAAAAGTCCAGAACAGCTGAAGAGCATCAGGTATTATCTGCGTCACAAACTGCAGGGTAACGCATGTTGCTTGTGCTCGTGGCCCCACGACAGACATCAAGACTCAAGAGTCTAAGACTCTTGCTTCAGAAACTGTGAGCGACGTTCCAAGGCGATCTACAGAGTAATACGGAGTACGGATACCAAGCAACCGTCTCAGTACAGATATCTGTCCCAGATTTCCGTCGTGCGGCAGCCAGCCACCCGTGACAAAGATCAGCCGCGATGGAAGATCGGTCGTTGTACTCTTTGTGCTTCGGAAGCGCTCCTGTTTGGCCAGCGCCGTTCGTGCCGTTGGGCGGTTTACAGAAACGGCAGCCACAGCAGCTGAGCAGCGTGCAGAGCCACTGGAAAACCTGGAAGTCTTGGGCATCCCCCTGCAAGTTTGAGAGATTGTGAAGCTAGGATGAGCGCGGACAAGCCGGGGAAGGGGG
>JFFI01001407.1:0-16435 GCA_001563125.1 Colletotrichum salicis | reverse complement strand
CGAACCAGATCACCTGTGATAGAGGTGACACCAACACGGGATGAACTCTGAGCTAATCGGGAATCTAAGCGTGTCGGGGGGTTTTAACTTTCCATGATAATTTGAGACTGTCACCAAATCTGATTCGCCGCCAATTACTTATTCGATCTCGGAGTGATCCCTTCTTTTCTGAGTTGACAGGTAATCATTGTCAAGTCGCCGAAGGGTTCTGGTTCCGCCCCGAGTTCCCGGAATTAAGCTCAGAAGCTTTCTCTTTTATCCTAGACCTTGCTCTTTAGACGAGATTGACGGCTTTGATGTCTGGATTCCAGGAACATTAACGTTTGTTTCGAGAATGGCAAAGAGGATGCCCCCCCTCCTCATTCTCAGCGGTTCGTTCAGTCATTTGAGGAGCTTAATGTTGGGTTGAACTAAACGGTTTCATGCACAACCGACCCTGATACGATTCCCCGCTCAGTATAACTGTCCGCCAGCTCCGTGAAGCTTTCATGTCATGTTTACCTTTTCTTACTTCCAACGGGCGGTTGTGGTTTCGTACTTCTCCCGAGTTAGACCCCCGCTGCAAGGTCGAAGGCTAGATAGAGATTGAGCCTCTGAACCTTTACCCTTTTGACGTGCTTTTGGGAACTCCGGATCGGGCTTTTTAATAGGCTCGACACGGGTTACCCGAACGGTTAATTATCTGCAGGGACTGAGAACAGAAATCGTGTGGCTCTTGTCAATGGATGATCAGACTACCCCGAGGCACCTCCAGAGGAACAAACCGGGCAGGCTTTTGATTGTTCGGACTCATGAAGAAGGGCCCCTTCCGACTCTTCCCGGCTCTGTGATGCTGGGTGATCCAGCTACTGGTCACTGCTTTCAGCATGTGTTATGGATAGATGTCTCTGTGATCTTTGCCGGATCTGTGAAAAAGCCCGCCCGTCGACTTAAGCTTAGGGTGGGGTATCGAAGGGCGCTGTGATTATACTCGAGATTGAGATACTTTATGTTTTCACTGTTCACTCACGGAGCTCTCGGAAGTCATAGTCATGTGGAAGGCGAGAATGTAGCAAAGCCAGCAGAAAAACAGGTGAGCATGAATCCAACCAGGCTTTAGCTTTCCTCTCAGACAAGACTGACGGAGTGATTGCTTTGGATACTGAGATTTAGCGATGCATTTGCTTTGGAAGTGCACCAGTGACTGAATTCCAAAGGCTTGAGAGCGTGCAGAATGGGCGATAATGGACCAGCCCGGTACAAGAATCTGTAAAAAGATGTTGTCCTTGGAAGCCGTGCAGAGTATCACATTGGGGCTCAAAGAATAAGATATTGGAGCAAAGTCTACCAACGTGTCTGCAACTAGACTTATCCGAACGACCTTACTCGACGTAATGCTCTCTAGTTCTCTCCTCCGCAGCTCTCAAGCAATCACTGGTCACAGCCGTGTCTCTGGGTATGAGCTTCACCTTGAAGTCCTTGGGGATCGCCACCAAAGCCGTCTTGAACTGGTTATACTCAATATAGTCCGTATTCGGGGGTAGTTCTTCGCTCGCAACAATCTTGTACGACGATAGTAATCGTACCAAAGCTGTGTATAACAGACGTTGGGCGATGTACTGCCCGGAGCAGCCGCGGGAGCCGAGTCCGAAGCCGAGGTGACCGACGCCTGAGACCTCCTTTTCCGTAGGGGGGTCAATAGTTTCGAGCCACCTCTCAGGATCAAAATGTCCAGCATCGTCACCAAAATGCCCGACGTCTAGATCAATATTAGTGAGATTCTAAGAACCCCAACGACCGGGGCAGGCAAAAAACGCACCATGATTCCCAGCTTGTGCATTGACCAAGATCATTGTCTTTGGGGGGATGATGGCCCCGTTCCAGTTGACTTCGGTCACAGTCCTTCGAGGAAGACTCATAGAACTGACTGTGTAGTATCTTCCAGCTTCCCTGGTGATCGCGTTGATGTATGGAATCTTCTCTTCCACATAGCAAGAAGCCCACGCTTCGCGCACATCTGGGTAGTAACGCTTTATATCCTTGTAGGCCCGGTCTTGCCAAGTTTGCCCCTCATTTGTGGCAAGGGACCCGATAGTCGAAGTGAGGGTTCCAGGTATCGTCTCGAATCCTCCAGATACGAGTGAGAGACAGATAGACGAGACTTCGACTCCGCTAAGTTTGGTTTCTTCGTTCTTCAAGATGGCCGCTGAGATGCAAGGCCTATCGGTGCCACGCTTGATTTTCTCACGGACTTTGTCAAGAAGCAGATTCAAATATGCGTCACGGCGTTCCCTAAGATCCTTGGAACGGCGGCTCTTCTCATTGTTTGGGAAGTAACGCATAATGGGGACGTAGTCTTGAGTGTTCTCGGAAGCACTGCGCAAAAGCGAGATCGCCGACCCGACATGCAGGATCTCGCGCAGGAGGTCATCGTAAACAGCGTCCATACGGATGCCGTAGCAGAGCGTCAGCGTGGTATTTAATGCATATCGCTGGATGTACGGCCGCACGCTGATCTCCACCTCACCGTTGCGACTGTTCTTGTGCAAGTCACGGAGGATGCAGTAGCTCTCGAGGTCAAACATGGGGTAATAGCTGCGCAGGGCCGGTCTCCCGAGCGCCGTACCCGCGGCCTTGCGTTTTCGGCGGCAGGAGTCATCCCAGGGTGACGAGCCGATCGTGAAGCCCTGCGTGCTGCTGATGAGACCGTGGAAGGTGTACAGTTTCGGCCGGTCGATGACTGCATTCTGGTGGCCGATAAGCAGTCGGCGAATGTCTTCATAGGAGTTGAAGACCACGGCTCTGGTGTTCCCCAACTTTATTTGGAAGGTAGGTGGGTTCCCTTTCCGCCACCAATTCTCGCAAGTGGTCGCGTGGTCTTCGCCGAGCTTGAGAAGATGTCCAAAGATTGGGACCGCGCCGGACATTTGCGGGAGTCCTTTGATGTGAGGAATGTCAGTGCAGAAGGCAACCTGTGGAGTTAGTATTCGTGTCGTAGAGCCAGCCTAGATGACGAGCTGCCAGGTCTGATGCAGAGACTCACATCGTAGGCGACGTAGGAGGCCAGGAAAGCTAGAGTTGTTGCGAGGAAAGGCATAAGAGAGAAAAGATTTTGAAAAAGTCCTAAGTTCTCAAGTAATTGGGATGAGCTGGTCAAATTGAGTAAGGCCGACATCATGAGTTTTGATCCTATCTAGCTTCTCGTTGAACATCAAATAAGGAGCAAAGTAGTTACATCTGCGACAAAGGAATAGTAGGACACTGCCAACAATAATTATATCAGTCTGAGCTGAGGAGAATAGCAAGTTCGCAAAAGTTCAACCGACGGAAAGTCCCCATGTATCTATGTTTCCCCTTAATTGCGACCATGTCGGTCGGGGGTTGAATAGCGATGTGGCGATTAATCATCGGACGACCCGACCCCTCAGGCTGGAGGCTTATCATTTATGTCGGACAGGCCGCCGACCAACCAATCGTCACCTCTGGTGACTAAGACTTAAGTTATACCGACAGAATGGATTGACTGAATAAAAAGTAAATAGCTGATTTTTGGGCTTACCAGCTCACGTCCTGTCAACTTCGATCATTTCCTTGTACCTAGTAGATATCTGTTCAACCATCCGACGTATCTTGCCAGCCACAGGGAACTTGACACTAAGCTTGTCGAATAGCTTAATAGTCAATTCAAGGTCGGCCACTGCTCTATTATCCTTCAAAACAGAGGCCAGATTATCTGGCTGGACAGTTGTGGCGTATATCAGGGACAAAGTTGCGGTAAATATCGAGAGAAGGTTGAGCCAATTGTAGGCAAGGCACTGTTGTCGGTGCATATTAGACACTTGCCGAATAGACATGGAAGCAGCTTCCGCTAGTATTTTTACACGGCTTTGTGTCAGAGTCGGGAATAATGGAGATGGTCGATATAACATGGCAAGGTGAAGGTAGTAGTTGAAGTCATACCAGCTGCTGTTGAGGTGTGGTACTGCCGCATCGGTGTTTGGAAGGGGGAAGGGCATATTGCGACGCCAGTCGAGAAGTCTTTGGTGAAGTGAACCTGCTACTTCTTCGCGCTGTTCAACACTCAGGCTGGCAGATTTTCGGTGCGAATAGACTGAAGTCGTAATATCGCTGGCAATCCGCCGCAGTTCGAGAATGTGGAGGGGGACGGCCATCGCAGATGGCTTGAATGAGTTCCCGAGCGGGTTGCTTTCCGCCCCAACGCTGTTATCGTGGACCGCTATGAAGGGCTGATAATGCGGGTCAGTTGATATACCGAACAGGGAACTCAGCAAGTTCTAAGAGTGCCTATGGCTCACCGTCACATCAACATCATCGTCATTAATGGCAAATGGGCGGCCTAAAGCTATTGAGACCACGCTGTTGGACACGATCAGAAAACCAGAAAAAACAGCATTGACGGTTTCAAAAGCTCACCGATCCATCATATAAACGGAAAAGAAGAGTCTCTTCCGCTTCTCAGACACGTCGGCTGGTAGGCCGTCGTAGGTTGAGGAGGCATGCATGCCCAATCCAATCGCCATACGCGCGCCGAGACCAACCAAAGTCCATGTATCTTTTATCAAGAAATTAGCAATAATTTTGAGGATGATCCATAGAATCACGTACTGGGCCCAAGTTGGTTGAAGAAAGAATAAGACACTTGTAGAAGTACAACTTCCAACGCGGCCTGCAGCTGTGAGTCAGCGTTTACCTCCTCCATGAACCCACTCACGCAGAAACTCGTACCATGTATCCATAATCAAGAGCACCTTCAAAGTGTTCAAGTGCTTTATTGTAGTACATCATTGATTCGGACTCATCTGAAAGTGTGACTGAGCATTGTGCTGTTGATCCAATGGCAAGAACCATCCATATGCGGAACTGGCATAGGGATGACTGGGCTAAGGCACACAGAGGATCCGCTCGAACGTGATACAGTATCTCATCAAACTCTTCACGATGGACAATTGGGTATAAAGTATGTGAGTGAGCGAAATAGAACCGTATGAGCTGGTCAACATGACTGCCTTCAAGCGAAACTGGTGGCTCTGGGAGGGATGTGGGCTCAGCTGACGCAGTTGGGGAGAATCCATCAAGCATCGAAGGGTAGCAGATGAAGGGGTCCTGGAATCCATTGAACAATGATGAATTCAAAAGCTCTGAAGTCGAGAGAAAGTTCAACTGCGGCCACATGTCATCCTCAGTTTCAAAATTGGTGAAGCTGAAGTCAGCCTTGTTGGGATTTAGACGCCGGAGGACGGTTTGTGTTAACTTGGCGAAGGAGAGGCCAGACGAAGATCCAAGATGGCGATCAGCCGTTGCCTCAAAGGAGAGGATCTTGAGCTCTTCGACGAAAGAAGGCGGGGACTGCAAGAGTAGCAGCTGGTCAGGCGAGGGCTCGTAAGGTATGCTAGTGCCGTTTGCATCTGCCTCTGGATGACTTGTGGTAGCCTGCATGTCACTTGAATCCAGGTCTGAGAGTTGCGTTTCTGAGTCTGGCACCCTTCCTCTCGCAGAGCGTAGTGATTCAAGGTCCTTCTCGAGAGAATGGACTTTCGCCTCGAGACCGCGCACATATCTGCTCAACATTCACAGATTAGAGACTAGCGATTGTTTGATTAAGAATCCGAAATCATATACTTACATGACGGGATAAGATGCCACCACGCGATCGTTATCGATGAAGCTGCACGAGACTTGGGCCCCGCTGCAGTTCCTGCATTCGGGCAGACTGCGATCACATCTCTTCTTTCGTCGGTGACATCGCTTGCACGATGTTTTAGCTTGAGCAAGCGCAAATTCCGGCGCCATCGTGGGTGAATGTGAGCATATTGGTTTGTGAGTTGGAACACGATCGGATGTTCCGACGGCAGTTCGAGGTGCATCACGGTATTACCCCACCCTCGTCTGATAACAGAAGAGGTGGCATGTCGGCCGGACCGACGCGCTGCTTGCCAACCTGATAAGCAGTACACCATCCATAGTAGGAAATGGAATCACGAATTAACATTCAACGTACCCAGAACCAGCAGAAATTCCTTCTAGAATCACAGATATGGCCTCGCTGCATATCACGCGACTCTTCTCGGTCAAGGGCTATGTCGCGGTGGTAACAGGGGGCAGTAGCGGGTTGGGCCTAATGATATGCAAGGTATTACTTTGCCAGATCCTGCGGCTTTGGTCTCCCAAGTTAAGCGTATTCCGATCTAATTACTTTAGGGTCTCGTCACAAATGGTGCCAAGGTGTATGTGGTTGCTTTACCAAGTGACCCGATCGAAGAAGCCGTCAAAGAGCTCAATGAATTAGGCAAGGCTTCTGGAGGAAATGCAATAGGGTATTGCCGAGGTTATGGCTTTGAACGAGGCGATTTCTAACACAACTAGTATGCCATGCAACCTGTCGATGACTTATGACATCCCGAAGCTCGCGAGAGATGTCGAAGAGCAAGAAGGCTGCCTTGACTTGCTTGTATCCAACGCTGGTATTCGCCGGGACCCGTCCGAACCTTGCGACGTCCTGACCACTGACGTCCTCGAACTGCAAAATTCGATGGCGTCTTTGAGCCAAAGAGACTGGGAAGACACATTCACTGTCAACGTCACAGCTCACTATTACCTGGCTGTCGCATTTCTACCATTATTACGAAAAGCTACGAGTCCAGACGACGACGGCCGGCCAGGTAGTCGCGAAGGACGTGGAGCCGTGATTATCACGAGCTCATGCGCCAGCATGCACAACGTCACAAATGTCGACTTGACAAGCTACGCCGCGAGCAAAGCCGCCACAGATCACCTGGTCAGGCTTCTGGCCGCCAAGTTCAGAGGATTTTACATCAGAGTTGTGGGGTTGAACCCCGGATGTAAGTGGCCGCGTCATAGACGCTGTTCATCGTGTCAAGCTTTATCGCTACATGGTATCTTGCTCCATGCTGACTTTTTGTTCAGTTTTCCCCAGCCGTATGAATCCTATTGGAAAAGAAGGCAACGTGTTCAGTGCCTTGTTCGACAAAGTTCCTGCCAAAAGAGCTGGTCAAGAGGAAGACATCGCCGGAGCGGTGATTTATCTTGCAAGCAGAGCCGGGGTAAGCCTCACGTCTTTTCGTTCCTGTGATCATGAAGTTACTTCGTAACTGACACGCAACAAGTCGTACGTTGACGGTATCAACCTATGCATCGATGGCGGCCGCATCCTTGTGGCAAACGGACAGGAATGAGGTGCCGGTCACGATAGATACGTGGACAAATACTTTTACCATCAATCCGCACCATTGGTATACCCTCAATTGTGTAATGTTCTGCTCACGAGATATCTATATCCTTCCATCTTGAACTCCGGTAATGCAACGGAAGTGCATGTCATTACACGAGCGATTCTAACCAAATAGCTTGTCAAGAACCCTTTCAAAGACGTTCCTGGTTATGCCCGTTAGAATCACTTAGTGACTGGCCGATAAGATGGTCAACTTACTTGGCAGGAGTGGGCACGAAGGTCCTCTCGTACTCGTCAATCTCATCCTTGTTGCGGTACAGGTCGACCTCTTCCGGCTTGAAGATCATGGTCTTCTTGAGGAACTTCCAGCCCAGGTACAACACTGGGAAGATACCGACCATCGTGTATCTCGAGTTCCGTTAGTACACAACTGAGGTAAGCTGGAGACGAGGACTGGCTTACGAGAACAGGAAATCGGGGATGCTCCAGTATCCGTCCAAAGGCAGGAAGACGGTATAACCTCCAACGAACGTCATGATGAAGGTTCCGATGAGACCATACCAGGCAGCATACGGCTGGAACCAAGCCTTATACGGAAGAGTATCGCGACTGATGCCCTGAGCCTTAAGCGCACGGTAGAAACCCAAGTAAGCTGTGCACATGCAGGAGAAATTGATCAGCTGCGAGGCGGTGACCAAGCTCACAAACCAGTTCAACACAACAGCCGTGTTGGCGCTAAGTTGCAGGAAGCTGAGAAGGCCGATGAGCAAGACGGCAATCACGCAGTACACTGGCACACCCTTCTTTGTGCACTTCTTGAAGAAAGCAGGCGCCTTGCCCTCAAGCGCTAATCCGTACAGCGATCGCGATGCGCAGTAGACGTACGAGTTCCCGGCAGAGAAGGCTGCAGTGAGGACCATGGCATTGACGATGTGCGGCAGGCCGCTAATCTTGAGACGATTCATAGCGACGACGTATGGCGAGGCCGAGGCGCCGGGTTCGCCGTCCTTGAAGGCGCGGGTAAGCTCCTCGTCATTGTAGGGAACGAGGATGCCGACGCAGAGGGAGCCGAGGACGAAGAAGGCGGTCAGGCGGTAGAAGACGGCGTTGAAGGCGCGGGGCATGACTTTACGCGGGTTCTCAGCCTCACCGGCGGCCATGGCGACGTAATCGGGTCCTGCGATGGTGAAGGAGGCTTGGATCAGGCATTGTAGGAAGCCTAGGAAGCGTCCGAGTGAGCCGCTGTAGTAGAGCTCTGTGAAAGCGCCTGGTTCGTACCAGTATCTAGATGAATCATATCAGTTAGATCAAAGTAAATCGCTGGAGAGAAGCGACGGGTGAAAGGTTACCGGAAGCCGAATCTGTCTCCAAGCGGGTTTCCTGAAGACATGATTAGTGTCCCATTTCGAAATATTGAGCGATGTTAGATATAAATAGCGTACCTCCTAACATGACAATGAACGTAAAGATAATGAGTCCCACGATGAGCAAGAACTTGCCAAGCGCGGCCCAGAACTCGGTCTCGCCGTACCACTGCACCGCCATGACATTGATGATACCGTATAGGACAAGAATGATGGCAATGATGCCTCCAGCCGGTACAATGTCGCTCCAAAAGTGGATGATGAGGTTGCAGGCAACGACCTCAAAGGGGACGAGAGCGGCTTCAAAGACGAAAAAGTTCCAGCCGGCAGCGAAACCAAACGCCTCATCGACATAGCGACCGGCGAAACGGATGAATGGACTCGAGATCGGGAGGTAGGTGACCATCTCAGCCATACTCAGAGTCACGGCTAAGATGAAAGTGCACCAGATCGTAAAGGCGAGGAATAAGCTGGCGGGGCCGCCAGCGAGCAGACCTCTTCCGATTTGGACCTATGATTGTGTGAGTACCCGAAGTTGAGATGTGAATTCCGATCGACTCGCGCTTCGTGATGACGTACGTAAAGAGCAGTTCCTATATCGATGTGAGCTGGATTTGTCTCTCTAACGTAGATCTGAAGTCGAAAGACGTACCAATTGTTCCGCCAATGCCAATCAGTTGAATGTGTCGCGACTTGAGCTTGCGGTGAGTGTGGTCTCCCTTGTCGCCAGAATCGAGCGAAGACCGAAATCCGCCGTCCAAAGGCTCGCCATATGGTTCCCCGACGCCCTTCTCATCGGGAAAACGGCCACGTTCGGAGTAGCCGCCTCCATAGTCCGGAAGGCCATCGCGGTGCCCCGCGCGCTCGATGCCGGTGGATGACATGGTCGGTCGGTCGGGAGAGGGGGAAGATGTGGGGGATTGGGCCCGGTTTAGTGGGGGATCTCGGCGCGGCCTCGTTTCGAATCGAGTCGGGGCAGCGGTCGAAGCAGAGGGGGACTCAACGTCCGAGAGTGCGCTCGTGGCGAGTTGAGCGAGCTTGATGATCTCGATAATTGTAGCCTTGGAGCAGTCAAGGTTATGTGAACCTCAAATTACCAAAGGGCTTTGAGCAGAAGACAGAAGAATTGGACTTTGAATTCCATCAGGGTTTCACTCTGCACACAAGCATCGGTCGATGTCTCGGGGTCTGATGTGATTTTGCTCCTCGCTTTAGAATAAGTTAGGAAAAGCCGCACGGAGGAGAAGAGGAAGAAGAGCGAGGAGAGACCGAAAGAAGTCTTTCGCGCGACCAACACTGCGACTGCAGATCCTTTTCAAGAATTCCCAAAGATCAGGGACCGCAGCAATTACACTGCAGCGTCGCAGCGGACAGAGAGGCGGGAACAGTGGGGTGAGGGGTGAAGGACTGAAGAGGGGAGGTCTGCAAGAGAGTGGATGTCTCTGTGCGAACCATACCCAACGCGGGATGGGCCCGAAGAGGTATGAGGGAGTAGTGAGGAGGCGGCGACGGGGAGATGGGGGCGGTCCAGCTTGTTTCTTCCGGGGATGATTCCCTCTCTTCTCCCATCCTCGGAGTTTGTGCCGTACGTCTTATTGCATCTCTACTCTGGTCTAGAGACTATGGACGGTGTACTGCGTACCTAGCTGTCTGCAGCAATGATAATACTTGATTCTTGTGCTGTCTTGTTGACTCGAGTTTCTTACCGGTTTCTCTGATTAAAATCTGCGCGAAATGTTTCCAAGTCCCGGCAAGTTGACGGCCTCTGAACGCGAATCTGAAGCGCGTGAAGAGACTGGCCATAGCTTGAGAGTTGACAAGGTTCATCCACAAACGCTTGCGAGAGGGGTACCTGGGGGAACGTATCTATCTGGACCATGATGCTTGATGACGCGGTAGAGAAGATAGTGAGCCTTATCAAGCTCTCTCGGGCAGGCAGTTAGAGTCCCACGATACGACGCATGCTGTGTTGCCTGTGCCGTTGGTTGGTGCTATCGAGTCTGATCGCCCAGGTAATTACAGGCAGAGAAGCAGAACAAGAGATCCCGGTGACGGATTGCCCACCATGTTGGGCCAGCTGCAGCTTTCTGGTCCTCTGCAGGATGCACATCGCTGTCAGTGACATACCGATAGCTCTCGGTCTATCTGAACCGGACTCTTTTGCATGCCATTGACAGTCGTTCGAGACCATTCGATGGGAAGAACGAGGCATCTCGCCCGACGATTGGCTGCCCATTGCGTGCTTCGTGTGGGTGAAGGCGCCGTTCCAGCTGCCATTCGCCGCATGGGCGGCAGGTCCGGTTTATTTAAACCACATACCTGGTCCTGGGCTCTGGTGAAATATGATTGAGTAATGTTGCGATGGACCCCTTGAGCCAAGGCAGAGCGAAGCTTTTAGGGATAGGCGACAAGCAATGAGGCTGCCGGGGGACAAGAATTGCCTCATCGTGGGATGGCTAGGCGCATTGGCGACTCGGCTTTGGGGGTAAGGAAGCTTCATTTGCTGCTCACATCACACATCAAGCATCCCGCGGCAGATGGACATGTCTGCTCTCTGGTTGTGCAGGTGGCTGGTTGAGTCCTCTGCTGCGCACCCGTGTTCCCCCTTGACCAACACCCCCGAAGAACAGGAATCCCATTCAGATTCCCCGATTGCGTTACCGTGAGTTTTCGATTGTGCCTCTTGGCATCTTGGCAGAAACATGAAGCCAATTGGTTTGCCAAATTGCCGTTGAGGGCCGGTTAGGATACCTTGGCAGACCAGAGTTCTACGTCACGCTATCAAGCAACGATAACTTGTCAACCGCTCTAGAGCGTCTCCCATTGGGCGGCGAAAGACGGATGAGCCCATTGTTCACGGTGTCGACGGCATATTGTCGCCGTGCCGCCTTCAAAGTCTTGGCCTCATAGAAGGTAACGTATCCACGAATTTGAGGTGGTCAAGGCGAGATTGACGGTATCATTGGTCCAAATCCGAATGATGAAATGGAGCAAGCCACCATCGACTCCATGGAATTGAGTTTGACAGCTACTGGAAAGAGAGCTTGTTGACTCGGGCCGTCTTCCTGTCCATCTCGACCGCGGCCGGGTCGCGCTTACAATACCCATACAGAACCTCGGAACGAAATCACAATTCGTTACCATTCGTCAACTCACACCGGCTCGCTCATCCAGCCAGCCATTGAGTTCCTATGGTACATGATTACTGCAGAAGCGGGTGTGGGCACATAGCGTCGTCTGGCGCAGGAACCACGCGCCGCGCCGCGAACCTTTAGGTTTTTGGCGGCGCCTCAGGGCCTAGAGCCGCTGCGTTATCCCTAAAGCTACGTAAAACCCCTCGCTATAAGCTGCAGTGCTGCGGGGCAATTCGCCCATGTTCCACATCGTCGAGATCCGCTTTCACATGCTCACTTGTCTCGAGCCTCTCCACAACACGAGAACAATTGTGAGAACACATGTCTCTGAGCGTCACTTAAGAGTGGGTTACTTCTTGATGTACTCCGTAAGGGGCTGTGGTTTTCTGGGGCGAAATGTATGTAGTTGACCACTATCAGTCGGAACAACCCTAACAACGAGTCAACGACCTACTACTTGGAAGATCATCAGATCTCCCAACTCTACCTTTCCATCACCAAAGACCAAAATCACTGTGTCTGGTGTCCATGTCCTAAACTACAGCAAATTATCATCGGAAACTACAAAACTCGACGAGCGACGAATCTAGCGCAGCCTTGCGACACCAGGAGGGCTATCTGGCTACTCCCCACTCTTTTCCCTCTATAGTGTGACTTGCGAGGGAAAAATTCAATAAGTACCAATCACATCGGTCTATTAGTCTAGTTGGTTAGGACGTCGGATTCTGATTCTCAGAACCTTCCGTAGGCCCAGGTTCGAATCCTGGATGGACCTCATCTAATTTTGCCTCGACGACAAACTCTGGCCAAGTCTGATTTTTGTCATCATTGACTAGTCCCGCATCCTCCTCGTGATCTTGCCCAGTTTGGGCACATCTCGACAAGTTGTTCACCATCTTGCGACCTTCTCGTCATACCAGTACTCTCCACTCTTGCCACCAATATCCGCAATCGCCAGATGCACAGGTGTCTGCGCGCCCTCATCAGGCGTCTTCGTGCCGCCGCCTCGCGTCATATCCGTGACCACGTACCCAGGATGGCACGAGTTAACGAGCAACTTACTCCCCTTATCCTGCAACTCCTTGGCGGTGGCCTTGGTCATACCAATCTCGCCGGCTTTGGAGACCGCGTACGCCGCGCTAGGCCAACCTTGCTTCTCGTGCGTGCCCTTCTCGACCGCGGCGGTGAAGTCTTCCATCAGCTTGGTGACGTCCGATACAGACTGTGCGTCGAGGAAGCGCTTCTTAATTTCTGGCGAGTACTTGCTTAGGGACCCTGATACTGATGCGACATTAACGATGCGTCCGTCTGGCTTCATGACCGGGATCCAGGCGCGTGTCGCTTCAAGTGTGCCGTAGTAGTTGCACGATAGGGTGTTCTTCACCACATTTGAGTCTTGTGCCAAGAGAGTCAGCCTCAGGATTCAGCCAATGCATCACTTCGAGACCACGCTTACCAAATCCCTGCATGGCGACCCCAGCGTTGTTGATGATAAAGTCAACGCCATCGGGATGCTCCTTCTTCAGGAACGAGGCGAGATTCGAAATGCTGGATGAATCTGAGATGTCGAGCTGATGGTACTTGATGTCCGCCGCACCACCGTGAGTAGACAGCGCCTTGGCCTGCTTGAGATCCGCGTCGCCCTGGATGTTGCTGAGCGCCTCCTCGCCGCGAGACTTGTCGCGCGCAGTCAGATAAATGAGCAGCGAGCCATTGTTCAGATGAGAGTTAGGGTATTGCAGCGCGAGCTGTCGGACTGGTGACAAGGCAAGAAGTCAGTCGAGATGGCGCAATTCTGGGGTGGGATGAGGACTTACCAACTGCGTATCCGATGCCCTTGTTGGCGCCGGTAACCACACCGACTCGTGAGTATGTCATGGCTTTTACTGAGAGAGACTCCTTGAATCAGCGTTTGGAAAAGTGAGGCAAAGAGCAGAATGTTTGCTCACGCAAGCTGATCACATTTGCACGAACTGCTTACTGATCCATGACATCACTACAGTCAACGTTCGGTCGCACATTAGTCATCGCGTAGTGCACTGGAGTTCTGTCCTCTTCTAGGTTTCAGCCGGCGTCACGCACTGGATGTACAGGCACGGCTGGGCCCGACTCCGAAGCCAAACAACCCGGCCGAGACACGGGGAAGTGGAGCGAAGTCAGTCCGGTCCAGTCAGGCCTGTGGTGCAAGTACGGGGTACATCGCAACGCTGGCTACCCCCTTCTTAGACAACATTTACCACTTCACCGCCGACTCGAAGACGTAGCCCACGTCGAATTATTGAGTCCAAGTTCGTGGCGTACAGCCGAGATTGAGGCGTTCACCAGCCAAGACACCGAAATCTGCAGTCGGATGTGCAGCCTAATTCCGTGAGTAGCTATGATGTGCTTTTTGCAGCATGTAAAGTTGCATCGCGTGCAGCTTGCATTAGGAAAGGGACATGCGATTGGTATGTTGGGGCACCGCGTGCAGGGAGACAGAGAGCCCATCGTTCCGCCCCAGGATGGCTTTTGGGGAGGCAAGCCTCACTTTTCGTGCCGTCATTGGCCTCCTACAGCATGGACTGCTGTGTAGAAACCCACGTGCGGGGTTCGCTGTCCGAGGCTACATCGAACTCAGTAAGAGTCAGCTGGTTTCGAGGGTCTTAAAGTCTTACTCCTGCTACGTCTTCTCCGTGTGCGGATGGAAGGCGGGTTGCATGATCACTTCACCATCTAAGATAGTGTCTTACTTCCGACAGCTTTTTTTTTTGACATGGCCGAAGTTCTTGGTATAGTTGCCAGCGTCTCAGCACTTATACAACTTGTTGAATATGGCAAAAAATTCGCAAAGGCCTTATACCAGTTCTCAGAACAGAGTGGCTTTCAACGGAAAGAAGTTCGGCGATGTGCCTTCCATGTACAGAACTTCTCAGATTGTATCAACATGACACATTTCGCTCTCGAACGACATTTCGACAAGTACACCAAGTCTCCTGTACTTCAGCATATTCAATCCCAAGGGATACTTCATCGTCTACTAAATCGGTCAGAATTGATAGAATGGCGGCTTGAGAAGGCAACCAAACAAGTCCGGACACGTCTTAGCGGTGGAAACGCCGTATTGAATTTCTTCAAGTGGTGGGTTCAGAAGGATTGTATCCTGGATCTATTTCCAGAAATGGATTGTGTGAAAACAAGCCTCCTGCTACTTATGTCGACCACTCAACTCGAGGTTCTCAACATGGAGCGCAACGATTCATACTCCGACAGTGAAAAGGTGAATTCGATTGAGGGGCAAATGTACGTTTTCTAAAGGATGGAATCTTCTCCTGAAACCACTTCTCCTGTCATGAGCTTACTCAAAGCCAGCAAGCGCATGAAAAAGGCCATCAGAGATTACCTGAAATCAATAAAAAGGTTAGAAGACCAAATGGAAAGCGTCCAATGACCCATGCCAACGGGTCCTTTCGCACATTGGAAGCAATCCACCAGCTCACTCTACGAAAGTCTGTGCCCCTTGGGAAGGAGTATGGTGAAGAATGGAAGTGTCCCAAAGCCAAAATCCGTCTCAGTTACGTCGTCAAAATCATCTACTAGGACCAAGGAGGTAAATTCTCGCGTCCAAATCACCTTGTCTAGAAGGCTACTGACATGACCGAAGACCTACCAGTCATCATCATCAGACAAATCCATGCCGGCAGTATCTTCAGCTCCTACACATGGAACAGACTCCACAGCTAAGGCATGCTTTCATGATCAGGAAGCCCTGTACAAAGAGGAGCGCCGCTTTCAACGTGAGAGAATTCCAAGTCATGGGTCAAGATCGGCTAAGACTACGCCATTAGTGCCATCAGTACCGTTGGCCCCTACACGTGGTATTGACGATGAAAGCGGTGCAAGTTCGAATGTTCAGGAAGCTGGATCCGTGAACGGATCTCATTCTGAGCGCCAGCGATTTGGGATTCCGCCACAAAGACTAGTGGAAGTGAACACTGCAAATTTTGAGAAGTCGGTTGTTCACTATCACTCGTTGGACAATGGTCGTCAACTCTCTGGCAAAGTTTTGACTGGCGTCATCAATACCACTCTCGAAGTCAGCATAATCTCAATTCTCGAAGCCAAAAGACTTGAATTGGACGTGGTCTCTTCCGAGGAAGACAAGGAGATTTGGTTCACATTTGACCAAGGGAAGAGTCAGCTATGTATCGGCATGGTATCTGTCGGCATTTACCACAAGGGCATTGGGCAATCGCACACGACATATAGAATGTACGTTCTAGAGAACTGCCATCCTCGGCTCATACTTGGCAGAGAATTCTGTGAGGTTGCCGGGATATCAGAGCATTAAGAACGTATTTTACCTGAAGAAGAACGAATTGATTACCGAGTTTATTCGTCACCGAACTTGTTTCCTTTGAGCACATACAGTTTTAACGATATGTTACTATCATACTGCAAATTCCAATGGTAAGACTGCCCTACTCTACTACTGAGGATAGGCAATACCAAATGAAGAAAGAGGCAAGGGCTTAGTGAGACCTTACATGCCGGCACATTCGGCTTTGACAACTTAATACCTTGGTCAAGAAGTGGCTTGAGTGAATATGGCTCTGTTTCCAGTCGGATCACATGAAACCTCCAGTCCAAGTACTTAATGACTTAGAATTTGATACAAAACTTCCAATAGTTAATCACTCTCATGGGAATCAAGGCTACCCAAACGATATGATGAAAGTGTCGGATTGGAAGTCCAATTCGACCTCGAGGCG
>JFFI01001406.1:0-18594 GCA_001563125.1 Colletotrichum salicis | reverse complement strand
GGGGGGGGAAGAGTTGCAGTTTTCACTTACTGAATGAGGATTCTCTCGCGTGCCAACTTTCGGATTGATCAGATAGCAGACTCGTGTTGACTAAAGTCTTGTCTGTCCAAGTATCGGATAGACTTTCGATGTGAACTGTTGTAGGCCGTTGTGCAAGGAGTACGCAGTAACTCGAGCAGTCGATACCGGTAGCTTCTATTCGTTGTGAATGGTGATATCGAAATAGTCTCTGTTCTAGAGATGTAGTTGACTAAGTCGAAGAGTCTACGAGAGGCCCGAAAAAGTGCAGGATCTTGGAAGCAAGGTATCTATATACCCTGCCAGAGGAACCCCAGATGTGGCTGGCTCAAGATCGCACAGAGAAGCAGAGATGGGTTGGAGGCTCAAACTGCGACTAAATGCTGGACGTAGTTGCACAGGCCGAGAAGCAACAGACAGCTGAATTTCGCGAGCAGACGTCCTGCCGATGTCCTAGAGGCCGAAGGTGCAAGAAATACAATATACAATATCGGGGAGAGGTAGGGCGGGGGCCTCCGCGCGCGAGCAGCAAATGGGTTGTGCAGTCTCTGAGACAACGGTGAAAAGAGACATTCAGTCGTGCGGCACTGCGGAGAGCTCCCAGAACCCCCGGTCGACTTCTGGAAAAGACGTGCTTTGCCTGCCTTCGGTGCTTCCTTTGCTAGAATACGACGACAGGCGCGTAAACCGAATGCGCAGGGTAGGAAAACTTCCCATCGCCAAGCCGTCAAGCAAAGGTACCGGGAACCGGCTAGGGCCACAGTCGAGGTATTTCGGTCAGGGGGGTGGGAGTCTGTACAACTCGACTTTGCTGCCGGCCAAGCTCATCAATGGCCCAGGTCCATGGGGCTATTCAGGCAAGCAAGTCTTTGTGGCCGTGTCTGAGGGTGCAATCATGATGGGATGATACTATCCCACTCATCAATCCGCGGGCTGGCAAGCGTCCAAGCCTGATGACTAGAGACTCTTAGCCCAAGCAACGTTTCCATCGCCAAAGTCTGTACATGATACAGCAGATGGATTCAGGCTTAGATCAAGGCAACTTCTTCTAACCAAGGAGCGGAGGATCTACTGACCTGCATCGGCGTGTAGCCGGGTCAGTCGAGGTCCCTCGGCTGGTGAGCGGAAGACGACGCCTTCCAAGCCTCGCTGAGCTTTCCTTCCATGCATCAATTCTGCACCTACCCGTTCATCAAGGGCCTGGATGAAACGCCACAAACAACCCCTTCAGATAGGGAAAGGATTTGCCCTTGGCAACGAGGTGGGCTATCAACGGCAGCTTGCAGTCGTCGTGAAAGTAGACCTTGGGCGTTTAACGGACAATACCGGCCATTGAGATTCAAGTGTCGGCATGACGTCCAGATTCGACCGACACCCTGCGTTTAGTGTCGTCGGATTGGTTGAAAGAAGTTGATGGTAGCGAATTCGTTCTGGGGAGCTCTGACCTCGTGTCATCGGAACAATTGTATGCAGCCAGAGAACTTCAAGTCTGGGCTGACGGGGATGGCGGAGGCAGCCTCACGTCTTCTACAGCCACACCAAAGATACGTTTGGCAACAATCGTGGTCTTGTTGAAGATCCACCACGTAGCTTTCGGCCCTAAATCTGCATATGCGACCCAACATCCTTTGGTGGCTTGTCTATGAGCACAACGCTCGAGCTGCCCCAGAATCGGCCCTGATGAACCACGGTTAGACTCGACCTGTAGAGACGTGTCTCGGCCGGCAAGACAGGCTCGCCACATGACACGTGCGATGAGAATAGGGTTTCGCCTTAACCTGGTTGACAGGTTGCCATCGGACCATTTCTCTCCACGACACTGTGTTCCTAGGTTGTCCGGGCTTACTTTGACTAGCGGCTTGAGTGACCGTACGGATACTGAACACCTCTCCGAGGCTGGCAAGACCGAACTAATCATCCACGGAGTCGAAGCATGACAATGCAGGATTAGAACAAACTTGAGCCGTGCCTCTTCGCGGGGATCCAATGGGATGTCGCAATACCCGAGAATGGTAGAAAGGCAGGCAAAGCTAATTCCAAACAGATCCAAAGATGGTGCAGACCGGCCAATCTCTTTCCTGGGGTCATCAATCCTAGTGTCGGGAAGATAGGCTCTGCACCTCGTGTTCACAAGTGCAGACTCAATATAGGCCAGTGCGTTAGCTGATCAAGTTGTTTGTGCAGGTTCCCGTTGACTAGTCCAGAAAGATCTAGACAATTGTACCTGATGCGCGCGCCACCATACATGAGGCACGGAGCCAACTTCATTGTTTCAGAAGTCTGATTTCCGGATCTTTTTGGGCCACCGGACTGGCCGGTTGACTTATGGCCTGATATCCGTGGGGGAGAAGAATCAGTCCAGCAGGGCAGGGTTTGCACGTTGGACATTTTGCTGCCCACGGCCAGCACTCGTGAGACAAAACTTGACCAAATGAATGCTGATGTATCGAGGCTAATTGGCAAGCAGCTGGTCGAGGATGGTCCAGTCACGTCGGATCGGGCCGCTCGAATTTGAGTGCGGCCGTTTCCTTGGCTCGTTTCAACGCCGCCGCCGCCGCCGCCGCTGCTACTGCTGTTACTAGTACCGACGGGACGGCAGAGGTGTGAGGGGCGCTGACGATTGCTCTGTCGTGTCCGGCAGCATGCCATCGACATGCAAATCATAATGCGCCGCCCGATTTAAATGTAGCTTAATCTTCCAGCACCATGTGCCGGATTCTTCGTCGTCGCCTGCGAGATGGAAGTGTAAAAGGCACCATTTCCCCATGTTTCTTCCTTTGCCTGCTTCCAGAGATCAGATCTTGTGTGATGTGACGTATCACGGGCACCAGGGTCCTCTCAGTGGTGGGCGGACACTGGCTAAGTGGCAGAAGATTTGACGGCGGGCTTGCTTCAGTAAAGAAGCTGTTGTTATTGTTGCTGATGGTCTGGCGTGCAGAAAGCGAGTCGCTGTTGCATGAGGCCACAACAGGGGGGTTCAATGAGGGTGGTGACACAAGAATTTGCCGGGCAATCTGGAGAATTGCGGGAATAGAAGATGTTGCCAGCATGGGGCTAGGCGGGTGCAAGACTTTGCTTCGAGGTCGATATCTAGATCTCGTTGGTGTGCGTCCGTGGGTCGATGTGATGCGCCATTAAGGTATCCAGGCTATGTCACAACTTTGTCAAGCGTTGAAGTTGGGTGGGATCAGGCTTCGTATCTAGAGGCCACAACAGCCGCACAAGTTGAACATTTGGGGGTTGGTACGGATAAAGGGCTAGCGAGCGATCCATGGCCTGGGAGGCGAGTGGAATGAGCTGAGGGCGGCATAATTATTGCATTTGTCGTCTATCCGTAGGCTCCTTGCTTTCTGCTTGACGATCCGGCCCAGCCAGGTATGGAAACGTATGCACTACGCAGGTGTGGGCGTTACGAATGCTCTTCTCATTCAAAGTGGGCGACGTTGACTTGCTTCTAGGTGTCCTAGGTGCCTTGTTGGAGGTCGTGAGCGCCAAAGAGCGATCAATGGGATGCTGTACGGTGGTCAGCAAGGAGCCATGCATCTTAGGCCCTCGAGAAAAGGAGGAAACAAACATGTACATGCGGTGTGGTGTGGCTGGCGGGCGTAGTCGATGAACAGTCGTTGGCCAAGGTGGTCAAAAGAGCCTGCACTGTCTTGAATTGGTGACGGAGGTGAGAAGATGGCGGGGATGGGATGGAGTTGACATTAAAGGGAAGCCTTCGCACGGTACGGTGTAGAAGTGGAGTCCCAGGTGAATGTATCGAGGGTCAAGTGGATCTTCCTATTGGCTAGCGGGAGAGTGCCTCATTTACACGGCCCAACCTGCATAGCATCGAATCTTCATCTTCACAACTGCAATGGATGGATGACTCGGCACAGTGCTGATGTGGTAGCTCCATTGTATTCGGCCTCTCCTCTCCTCTACTCCTCAATCCCCGATACGCCGAGTCGCCGACCAACATTGAATGAGGTGGACCTGATGCAGGCTGCCTGCCGGAACGAGCTGCTTCCCACTGCTCTCACACACTGTGCCTTCCTGTGCCTCCGGCCCTATGAGGTAAAGGCAGGTACTCACACCCACCCACCCCCCTGTACATTTTGGCTCTGCTCCTTTACTTTCAAGTTCACCAAGCCGCGAGACGTCTTCCTCTTCACATCAATCACAGGAAGGTTCGACGAGATATCCTCTTGCCGTGACTATAGCTGGATCTGTTTTTGGGCCTCATCCGATGCCTTGGGTCTCCGCTGGCTCGCTGCATCTCTCGCTGGCACTGCCGCTCCGAGGCCCTCACCGACTCTTCAAATGCACATTCAGTCCTCAGCCATACTGCATCGCGCCGCCATCGGGCACCTTTCGCCCTTCGCCTCGTGTTTTTGGCCTTTTTCTGGCTCTTGCCTTGCTACACCGGTCGCTTCATCTATCATGCCTCGTTCTGATGCTTGTCCGGAAACATTGTTTTGCTGGACAAACACCCACCCCTTGGAGGCCACAAGAACGCAAACCATGGCAACTATGCTGTTCAGAACCGAGGCCAGGCCTGATACTGTGTCTTTACCAGATTTCAGACAAGTTGAATCAATGCTACTGGCCTCGCTCGCTTTCTTAACACTTTTGTGGCCCAAGCCGGTCATCTCTTCCAGCAAACAGCTATCACGGCTACATGACTGAATAGCCAGCAGATAACCCAGACTAAAGACCAGTGTTTAATACTCTAGACTGCTCCGTACAGAAGCTCCTTATACAACACATGAGTTGGGAGTCCGGGTCATGACCAAGACCACTGAGCATGAGTCTTGACCGGACCGTGTCCCGAACCCGCTCCATGTACTACTTTGTACCTTTAGGGTCTTTCTGGTACCATACGACGGTTTGCCACATGTTTTCTCTTTCGGTGTCATTATTGCCAAGTTATCTTGGGATGAGCCATGCCTCCGGATCACAATCTATCGCTGACTATTCGGGTCAGGCGTCCGACTGCTGGTATCAACCCTACTTCTTCCCGGCCTAATATCCCAGGAATGTCTCGCAGCGCGACCGAGCAGGACGACAGGAGAGCCAAACGGATCGTCTCTCTTACATGTCCGGTCATCAACCCCCTGCAAAGCAATCAAGCATACACAGGCCATTTCGACAATGTAACAGCCGCTGCAGCGACTGTGAGGGACAGGGTCTTTTCTATCGGACACTCGGTAACAACGAAGCAAGTATGCAGAGAGAGCTATCAAAAGGTTGTGGCTCTACTCCCCGGTCCTACAGAACTCTCCCGCTAGATGTGGCGTCCGCGCCGCAGACTCGACAGGGAGTGCATTTCCAATAAGGCTTCTATCAGCAGACATCCTTGCCTAAACATTTACGAAGCCTGTGCAGTGGCGGGAGAAGACAAGGCGGAACAAAATCTGAAGGGGGTGAGTAGTTGACAGCGGCCTACTACTTCTCGTCTCATTCGACGCGGGTATCTGGTGCCTTGACTTGGCTTATAATGAGCCACCCCCGTCTCTGTACGGCTTGCGGCAGAAGGACCTGGTATGCTGGTTGCCTTGCGAAATTGTCAAAAAGGCGGTCAAGGGAGAAACTTACAGCTTTTGTTCTACGAAGAGCCATCTCGTCAGCTTCAACCCCTCGAATCTCATTCTCGACACTTACTCCCCGATGCTCTCTCTGTCTTTGCGGAATTTGTCTCTCGCGCAAGGTCAACCCGGCAAGCCCAAGCTCCTGAGTAAAGGAGCGGGTTGGCCGAGGAGCAGTGAGAGTACCGGCGTAGATCTCTTTGCGCCATTCCAGCAACAGGAAAGTCTCTTTGGCTTGAATATGAGGCATCGTGACTACCAAGCACACCATCCCCCCTGTCTTTGCAGGACTGTACCCCTTGGGGCGGCAACATTCATTCCAGGTGACACAAAGAGGGCTTTAGCCGAGAGGACTTCCACATCATGAAAATTTGTCAGGCAGGAAGAGGAAAGGGACTGGGCTGTCTCAGTGAGGACATCCGGCATAACACAATAAGGATCCGATCACTGTTTTTCGGTCTCGATTACCAGGCTCGTTTTGAAGAGCCACAGCGTACCGCTCAAGACACCAGATTCGGTTGAGTCATGGTGTAGGCAAATCTTTCGGGACCGATGGCTCACATGTCGCAGATCGGATAGTGGATGCTACGGCCTTGGTTGTTTCGAGGCTACACGGGGCACATGAGCAGTCTTCTTGGAGCCATTGCCTTGGGATCGTCACGACATCCACGGGCTGTGACTGCCCATCTACCGAAAGGCCCCTCCTCGACGGCCTCCCTAAGGTTAGGGTTCTCATCACGTTGCCTTTGATGTCGAATCTGGCCAATGTTGGGACACAGATTTCCGAATTTGTTCGCTTTCTCCTTCCAGATTGGGACTGTCAATCTCGAATTGTCAAACGTACAAGAGTCCGTCAGCAAGCCTTTTTGCCACCAAGCGCCATGTTTCGTCTCCATGACTGGGCCCCTGACCATGTTGTGTAAGGTATCTTACTTCCCCGCTGAAGGCCTCCGTCACAACACAATAGGATGATTGGTAAAAGACCAAGAGCGGTCGATCACCCAGGTCGCCCGCCCTGGTCGCCCTCGGACATCCCTGAAAACCGTCCCAGACTGCCCACAAATCTCTGTCCGCGGGCTAGCAGCATGCTCCTGACCCGTCTGTCGTCTTGAGCGTACAAGAGTACCAAAACTTAAAATGTCGCGCCATTGGCAAAAGCCAACGACGAACACCGTGTGCATCCAAGACGCACGTTGTTTCCTAGGGCCAGTTTCAGGCCCGCCTGTCAGGAGCCTGCCATGGGCTTTTGTGGATGCAACGTTGGACGGGCTCTTTATGATAGACCCATGGATCCATCGGCTACCGGGCCCTTTTCGACGTCGAGGCAAGCGCTGCCACGCTTTCGACGTGGCTTACCTGCCTGGGGTGTCGTAACAGCTCTGGTTCGTACGCCAACATCTGGGTCCAGGGAAGGCCTAGCCCTCGATGAGGTCAAAATGATGCGATATCTTCAACGGGCTACTGACTCGTGATTACGGTAGCCCAATAGGATGACGTGAGGAAAGTCGATCGATAGAGCCAACTGTGCGGCTACCCGATCTTCAAGGCGCGTAGCAAAGTCCACCTCGCCCGGCTACCACCATCTTCCCAGTATGGGTCCATCGATGATTCGAGACAGTTGTTGACAGCAACAGCTGAAAGCACAAGACAGACAGCCTATTCTGAGCCCGGGTAGGCTCAAGAACGTCACACAAACACTATCTGGCCACGAGGACGGATTTGGCGAGTATGATGAGTTGTGATATGGCGGCTTCTTGCATCGAAACCGCCATAATAAGCCAGTCCCAGATGAGAGGATGGGATGAGGTTCAATGGAGCCATCGCCATTCCTCGGTGCCGGTGGCGTCCATGACATGCATTGCTCATCAGTCACGCCCCGCATTGGAGTGCCCGCTCCATGGACAGTTGCTGATGAACCCTTCTCCTAATTGACCAGCACGCCTACGACAGCGTCCCTGAGGTTGACCATGGTGTACTATGAGTTCCATATTGGTGCCTAGGCCGTCCATTTGAGTGAAAGTTGCGCCGCCTGTACTGTCCCAGACGCCAGAGGTCACAGCGTACATGGCAAACACGATGCGCCGGGCTTGCTTGCCGTATGCGGGTGGTCAAGCAGGGCGTGCCTCATCTTGGATAGATTCAGGGCATGGCATGCTCTGAGAAGGTACCCTCATCTTGGAGTTTCCCTGCTGAAACATTACACCGAAAAAGGGGTGGCACAAAGATGGCGGATGTAGTCTTAAACTCTATGGTGTTGTTAGGTCTAGCGGCAGTCGAGTTTGCAAGGTGAGGGCCTCTCTCACATTTTTGTAAAAGTGATGGAACAGAGACAATAGAAGTTGATTGGGAGACGAGTAAACCCCCAGAAGGCCTGTCAGTCGGGCCGTAGAGGTTGTTGTTGTTGTTGTTGTGAAGGGGGCCCGAGTCAATTCCATTCCATGTCCGAAGTGGGTCAAGCCACAAGGTCGTCAATGTCAATGGTTCAGGACCTGCCGAACCGGTCGACCAGCAGAGCGGGTTCTGCCCGTGTCCGGGCCGGGGCACCTTCTTCGCGCATCCGAACGCTCAGACCATGCGTTTGCCCCAAGGTGGAAAGGCCCTGCCGCCCAACTCATTCAGTGATTCAGCACTGAGCAAGGGCACTGGGGAGTCTGGAAGTCCGTGTAAAACCGGGACTCAGTCTGGACTCTACCTTACGGAGAAGGTGGAGGGGAAGCAGCGTATTAGCGCTTGTGGGCGGATTCAATCGACAACTGGCGGAAGCTGACAAACAACAAAACGAGGCGCATGAGGGGTGCTTATCCCATTGCAGCATGACGTTTGTAACGTTTCTCCCCCCCTTCCAAGCCACGCTACGGCCCTTATTCGATCCTAAAGCTAATTAGGGCATCAATCAATCCTTTGGTGAGCAACAACTGCCCGGGAAAAGCGAGGCAATGACTCTGCTGTTCTCATCTCGTCCTGCAGATTGAGCTGACTGACTGAATGCCTGACGGAGCTGCCTGTGACTCACAGCAGAAAAAGAAAAAAAAAGAGTAACTGGCGACTCATCTCGTTGTTGCTGACGCTTACCCCAAGGCGGATGCAAAAGGCGGCAACAACATTCCAGAGTACAGGGAGTACATAGCGACAAAGCCTCGCCGCCTGGAAGCTTGTTTGCTCTGCTCTGCAACAACGACGATCGACAACAACGACGAGAACCTCCCTTGGCTTCTCCACCCCCCGCCTCAACCTCCCCTTCGGAAGCCTCCTCTCACAGCTTCCCCCTTCCGTACCTCCATCTCTCGCCCGGGCATGACTAAGAAAAGGCATCAGGCGTTATACTCGAAGCCGCAGTCAACTGCCCCGTCTTCATTGGGTGCCTCAGCTTCAGCCTCCTCTTCTGCCCGTAAGTCCAGCTCCAACCCCACGCCCATCGCACACCCCCGGGCCGTGGCCCCCCTCTCTCCTCTCTCCATCACATCCTTGCCTCTCCTCTCACCGAGGTCCTTTACGTGACGTCGCTTCGGCCACTGACAACGATGCAACACAGAGAATCAACGTAGGGGCGTCAACGAACTTTTGGCTGATCTTCGTCGATCATCCTCCCGTGCTACCCCGACAGCATCAGCAGCAGCATCGGCAGCGACCACGCCCACCGTCCCGCCCGCTCTCCGACAGATCCTCCAGATCCCAGAGACGCCTCCGCCAGCACCCAGGCGTGTCCCAAGATTCGACGCTACAGGCAGACGAGTACCACCCGGCCCGCCACCTCCACGCAGCTGGTTATCACGATCCGGCCATGTCCAGCGCGCACACGCGACCGCCGCCCACCGCGGCGCCCAGGCCATGGAGGGCCTGCCTGGCACGTACGAGCCGGACAAGGGCAGCCTGATGGATCTCGTCCTTCGAAGGATGGCCCTGAACTGGGAGCTCCATAAAGATTACGATCAGTACTACTTGCACACGCTGCCCAGCCGCGTCAGGGCTTCGTTGGCGAAGTATGTTGGCGTATGGTACGAGGGCGGCGCATCCGCTGCAGACCTGCACAACATTCTGATTCCTCCTGCGGCGGCGCACGAGGGCCAGCAGCCACTTGACGTCGACGGGCTTGTGTCCCTGAACAACGACGTCTACTCCCTCGACCTGACTGGCTCGGTGGGCCACTCCATGACCGTCAGGGAGTTGGCCGACGTCCTGTTCCCGCAGCAGCTGGCCAGCGCCGCCGAGGCCGTGCAGGATTCCTGGGACACAGCAGAGGCGCCCTCGCTCCCGCCGAAGCTTCTCCCCAACATCACGCACCTCTGCCTCACCGTCGCCTCTAGCGCGCAGCAAGGCGGCGGGACGCCCGGCGTGTCATGGAAGCAGCTCCTCTCGCTCGCGGCGAAGCTGCCCACGCTCACGCACCTGAGCCTAGCGTACTGGCCCGAGCCGTCGCTGACGCCCAACGCAAAGTTCTCCAAGATTGTGTCGTCTGATGGCCGCGCCGAGACTTACTCAGGCACGGGGGCGTACGCGCACACTCTGGACGATGACTGGTCCGAGGCCGTCATTCTGCTGAGGAAGCTGAGCAAGTGCCTTTACGGGCTGGAGTACCTCGACCTCACGGGCTGCGGCGCGTGGTTCAAGGCGCTCATGGCCAACGTTGACGGTGACAGGGTCGACTGGACTGGGCCATGGGGCAAGGTCACAAAGTTGAAATTAAGATATGGGTATGAAATCAGCGTAGATACGCCGATTGCGGACCACGAGAGGTTCCGCGAGGCGGCGCAAATGGCAAAGGCTATTGAGAAGTACATTGTAGCGCAAAGAGCTGGAAAGGGGAGATTCATCAACGTGGACAGTGATCCGATAGAGGATGTGCAAATGCCGTTGATGCCGTTTATATTCTGAAGATGAGAAATCGAGATACAAATCATTCCCAACAAAGTTTCTGAACATTCGGTCCTTTCGATTTAGTTGACACCATGTCCCAAAGACTTTCACGCATCCTGTCCGCCAGCCTGCCGGCTCGCATCCCACAGTTGTCTGAACCTGCCCTGTTTCTGGTCCAACAGCTCCCGAGGATTCCCGACCTCGACGACGCGGCCTTTATCGAGGACCACGACGCGATCAAAGTCGATGACCGTGTCTAGCCTATGAGCAATGGCGATGATTGTGTGGTGCTTGAATTCATCGCGGATGAGATCTTTGACCATCCGCTCCGTGTGAGCGTCGACGCTGTGTAGATGTTAGTTTCAAGCTTCTAGAAGTAAAATGATTGGGGGAACGGGGTAGAGCTGGTGAGGGGGGACATGAAAAGGGAGGGTGAGATGGAAGAAAATGAGGGCCATTACCTGCTCGTCGCCTCGTCAAGGAGGAGAACCCGTCCGATATCTTTCCTGAGAATCGCCCTAGCGAGGAAGAAAAGCTGTCTCTGTCCGTGACTCAACGCTTCCTCTGCGAACTGAGCTTCCAGTCCGCCATTGTTGCGGATGGTATCCCACAGCCCGACGCGGGTCAATACCGAGACAGGCACATTCTCACCTTCATCAGTATCAGCGTCGGCTTCGGCTTCGGCATCAGAGACCAAGCCCAGCGGATCAAGATTCTGCCGGACCGTCCCGGGCAACACGAACTGGTCCTGTGTTATCGCGACGAGGGCCGATCGCAGGGGTAGGAGCGGGAGAGCGTCGATGGGGACCCCGTCGATGGAGATTGTGCCGGAGGAGAGGGGTAGGAGGCGCAGGAGGGCGAGGAGGAGGGAGGATTTGCCGCTTCCTGTGCGGCCTACGATGCCTGTTTTGGAGGCGGGGGGGAGGGAGAGGGTGATGCCATCTAGAGCTTTCGCGGTAGCCGCAGGATGGCTCTCGGTGTCGGTGTCTGGATGAGTCTGGTCGTACGAAGCTACGACGTCGTGGAGCTCGATGGCACCGCGGGAGGGCCAGCCCTGGACGATGGTAGTCTCTGGAGTCTGCTCCATCTGTCCGCCAGCAGCAGACTGAATCATTAGTGCCTCCCTCTTGAGAGCATCCGCCTCAACCTCATCAGGCGTCTCCTCAGCAAAGTTCTTAATGCGCGCCACCGCGCCGATGGACGTTTCGAGAGAGGTCCAGAATTGGATGAGCATCTTGAGCGTCTCGGTGAAGGAGATGAGCTGGACGAGGGAGACGCCGGTAAGGGCGACGGAGACCGTGTCGCGGAGGCGGACGGCGAGGCCGACGACCAAGAGGGCGAGCGCCGTGGTGGTGAGGTCAAGGACGAGGGTGAGCCATTGCTGGGTGAGGAGGAGGATGTAAAAGGGGCGTTGGGAGCGGTCTATGAGGGCGTGGGCGTGGGTTATGGAGGGGGTTGTGAGGGCTTGGGCGCGGAGGGTTGGGAGGCCTGAGAGGGTTTCGAGGAAGTGGGTGCTTGAGAGTTGGTTAGGGTACACAAGCTTGGAAGATGAGATCAAGGAGTTTAGGGAGTAGGGGGTCTTACTAGACTGGAGCTTTCTCTTCAAGATCTAGGAGGCGGAGTTGGCGTGAGGTGCGGAGATAGGCGCGTTGGATGCAGTAGAAGACTAGGATTAGGACGGGGAAGCTGATGGCGATGTACCAGGAGGCGGAGGCTATGAGGAAGGCTTTGCCGATGCAGGTGAAGAAGCCTGTCGGTGGTGCTTGGGTTAGGTGTTGCCGCTTTGGTTTGAGAATGGAGTGGGAGTGGGAGTTTGGTGGCTTACTTGCAAGAGAAACGACTAGAGCTAGGGGAAGGCTTCTATCTATTAGAACTACGTCTTGGGAGAATCTAGGGCGTGTTAGATTTATAGTACCAGGTCAAGAAGGGCGACATAAACGGAAGCTTACCGGGTGGTGATGGATCCAGTATCTGTTTTCGTGAACAGAGATAGAGGCGCGCTGTACAAGATATTGAGATTCACAGTCTGTCATTTGAGGGGTTACGGGTGATACTCACTGCATGACGGCTTTGAGGAGACGTTGGTGTAGACTGATGCCCGACTTTGAAGCAACTGGAACAAGGACGAACCTGAGCGGTCGAGGTTGTCAACTTTTGACGTATTTATCAACTCAATGGGAGAGGGCCCCAGACTTACCAGATGAGGACCGCAAAGCACAAGACACCGCTGATTTGGAAAGCGGCATATACCCCGAGATAGTAGGCATCATGGCTCGCGGGACTCTCCGCCTGGGAGTCTGTCCAGAACTTCAACCATACGGCTGGTCTCACTTGTTAGAAATGCTTCTCCCGAGGCCCCCCGACAAGAGTGTTGGTGAGACTTACTCGGAAACGTCGAGAAGAACGCCCATGCCACTTCCAAGACCATCAAGACGGCCACGAGGGAGGCGCCGACGCTACCAAAGTAGTAGCTGTAGACGCTCCAGTCGCCCAGCTGCCGTCTCTTGTCGTCTTGCTCTTTTACTGTCTTGGCCCTCTTCTCTATAGGGTCGTCACTTGTGGTCCTGTCTGCAGGCTCTTCTGTCTGGGGGCTGCTGCTCTCGTCCTGTTTCTCGGTGTTGGAGGAGATGAGACTCGAGACGTAGCCCTTGGCGTGTAGACAATCTTCAAAGCTTCCTTTCTCTGCTATTTTGCCGCTCTCGAGGGCGATGATCATGTCTGACTGAGAAAGCAAGTTCACTGTATCTGCTTGTCAGCGACATGTATCATGAAGGATGATGAGTATTGAGAAGTTGATACCTGACTGAGTTGCGAGAACGATTGTAGTCCCCCAGGTCCGTAAGATTCCAGTCTTGGCACCAAAGACGTGCTGGAACACTGTTCTGGCTGTATGGTTATCTAGGCCGCTAAAGATGTCGTCAAAAAGAGCAATCTGAGGGCGAGAATAGATGGCTCTGGCAAGTGCCTAAACCTTGTTAGTCGAAGAGGACAAATTCAGCCCATGGAACTACATACGACACGCTGCTTCTGGCCGCCACTAAGAGCAATGCCCTTGCTTCCGATCAATGATTCATCTCTATCTGGCAGCTGAGCGAGGTCCTTCTCAAGATCGCATGCATTGAGAACTTGTTGATAGAGTTTTTGGTCAAAGTCGGAGAAGCAGATGATGTTCTTTCGGACAGTTTCGCTCTAAATATCTGTTAGTGATTCTCACACTTACTCGAATGTGAATGTACTCACAATGAGCCAGGGATTCTGCTCACACCAAGAGACGCGATCGCTGGATAGGGCAACCGTGCCGGTGACGTGAGGTAGCTCGCCAAGGAGACCTTTCAGAAGTGTACTCTTCCCGGATGCAACTGGCCCCACGAGCATGACGAGCTGGCCTTGAGAGATGCTGAAGTCCATTAAATCAACTGCGGGAACTGCCTCGGGCTTCCATGCCAGCGTCGCTTCTTTCACGCGAATAGCGATAGGGCCAGTTGACTTCGTATCTGGTGAAACCCGCCCTTTGCCGCTCTCCAGATTCTGGAGTTGCACATCTTGAGAGTAGGAGCCCGTCCGTTCAGATGAGCCAGCAGATGAGCCTGACGGAAGATTTCGATACCCTGCTCGCGGCGGCTCAGACAGGTACTTCTCGATGCGGTTGAAGCATCCCAAAGCTGCGCTCATGTCAAGAACGACCTCGAACATCCAAAAGAGCGGCTGGGACAGCAAGATGATCAACGACAACGCGGCGAAGAGCTTCGTGGCGTCAAGTACTTGCCCGTTTTTGGATGCAATTGTCGTGTACATGGCAAAGGCCACGACGGGGGCGATCATAAGGGGTACCTGGGCGACGGCGGACGTGACGGCGCCGATCACGCGGAAGGGGGTCGCCGCTCTCATCTCGGCGAGCCGGAGGTCGGCCAGAGTCTGGGAGAGTTTCTGGGTCAGACCCGACATTTTGATGCTCTTGATGTGGCCTATCATGGCCGAGGTGATGCCTTTGAAGGGGTCAGCAAAGCATGCGTCAGGGGAGAGGATGATACAGACCAATGCGCTTCTGAACCTTTTCAACCCAAATGATTTGGTACTTTTGAGCAGAGGGAGCAAGGAATACGGTGGCACCTAGAGCGAACACCGATACAACAATCGGACCAGAGGCCGCATAGCCGAGGTGAGTGCTGAGAATCCATGTGGCGAGGGCGATTTGAATGGTGTTGGCCCAGAATTCGTGAACTTCGCGCCAAGCACGAATTATGGCTTCAACCTGAGAGAAGAAAGTCAGTAATTGGTGTCGAAGATGGGAGGTGAAAAGGTGCAATGACTTACATCAGTTGACATAAGAGTCACAGCCGCGGAGTCGTCTCCCGGGGCGACACGCAGCTCCGTCGTCTTGGTGTAGATGGCAGCGACCAAGACGCCTCGGAGCATAGTCAGACACCGGAAAGCGGCGTGCCAGTAGAAGCTCGACGAGATGGAAATGCCCAGGTAGACAAAGCCATAGGCACCAATGAGGCCGTAGCCATGGTTGGCCATCTCGTCAGGATTCTGCAGGAAATCAAGGAACCGGTTCAAGATCAGGGGCTGGCAAATGGTGAAGCCGAGCAGGAAGAGCCTGGGAAGGATGACTGCCAGCAACTGCCATTTCAGCGTGACGATGCACGTCCTGATGAGACGGTACCTTGGCGATCGTGATGCTTCGCTGGACTGGTCGCCCGTCGAGAAGGACGGGGACTTGTTCCAGTGAAGCCAGAATCTCTCATTCAACACAGCAGCCGACATGGACCCGTCCAGGACGAACAGGTCCAGCGGCTTCAGGAGACGACGGAATCCCGTAAGCAGCAGCGGCATAAGCCACCAAAAGAGACCGCGGCTGTAGATGCCGCTGGTCTCCTCGGGGCTGTACGATGACTGACCGCCGGCCGTCGACGACGACGACGACGACGAGACGAGATGGCACGTCTTCTCCTGGGCTTCGAGGATCACGATGGCGGCCTTGCACGCCAAAGACGCGGCGAAGACGGCGCTGATGGCGACGCTTAGGTGCGACAGCCACATGGTGCGGAGGATAGCTCCGTCCAGCACCAGGGACACGAGGATATATGTATTCAGGATGGACGAAGGCTTAAGGCTCTTCGCGTGTTCTATGTACGAGAGTCCGGCAAACATGACGGTGGCCGCAAAGGACGCGCACGAGGCGGCGACGGAGACTGCGCGCAGACGGTTCCCGACGACGTCGCCGCGGCGGTGCGCTGACCACAAACCTAGGAGAACCAGTTGCAGGATGGCGAGGAGGGCGATGGCGGCCTGTTTTGTTAGACGGAGGGTGGTGCCGTTGACGGCGTAGGGGAGTTTGCCGAGGTAGCGGAAGCGTACGGGCGCGATGAGGATGAGGAGCGAGGCGGGGAGGATGGTGAAGAGGCATTGTTCAAAGGTCAGGGTGAAATCGAAACCGTCGCGACAGTGCTGGACGATTGGTCCGAAGGCATCGTCGGCGGTACGTGAACAGCCGTCAGAGGTTGAATTGGCCATGATGAGTGCGGTATTCAATGATGGTAGGAACGATCACAAAATGGTTTTGGAGGAGCAACAAAAATAAACAGGAAGAGGAATGAGGGGGGACCAGTCACTTTAAAGGACGGAAAATTAAGCTGCACGTTGCGGCACAGTCGGCCCAAAGAGTCTTCCCCTGAGACAAGTCTGTTTGAGGAAGGTAGATAAGCAGAATGACCAAGTCAACTAGCGTCCGTTACGGGATTCGTATCAGAAGAGTAGATCATGATAAAACTAGCAGCACTCAAGAGTTGGGCAGAAGAATGAAGCTATTCGCAATGGCACAACACCGCATGTTGCAGCCATCTCGGACTGTGATTGTCTGCTTTGGATAACGATGCCAAGAATGGACAGTTCTTGCACCTGGGGCGAATCCACCGAGTGACGATCTAGCCCTGGAACGATTGCTTCCAGAGAGTCAAGGGTCAAATCAGAGTTTAGCGCTGGCCAAGATGGGGGGGACTCGCGGTCTTCTGGGGCTACCGTTCCGTTTAACTGCACCGAGGGACAAAGAAGCCTCCACAGGCGGTAAACAACCTCAGAAGCAGGACCCTTCAGAGTCTCGACTGGCTATGAACGCTCCAAAACTTGCTGTGGCATCCCTGTTCGTCTCCTGTTTTTGTTGTTCTCATCCAAACAGGTTTCCCGGGTGTCATCCGATGGACGGCTGGCGACTACTATAGTAGACCCTCGTCTATCCGTATAGATACGTACCTGGCCAACAGTGTGGGTCCAAGTGTGGCCCCCAATTGGGAAAGAAATGCTGTGGCTCAGTAGAAAGACCGATGACGTAAACTTGGATATTGTCGTACACATCCACAACCCGAACCAACAACTCACCAACCACACACACCCTTTCTTCCATGACTAAAATTCTTGGCCACGTCAGACTCGACCTAGACTTGCTGTGTTGTTCAACGCCTCAGCAAAGCAAGATGATGTCTCCCTTCCCTGTCTGTGGACTTTGTGGATTCTTGCACTTGTTTGTAGTACCCACGTTGTTCTAAGGCGCCCAACTTCCAACTACCGCTCTCGTCCTCCCTCCCTCCTCCCCCCGTAACCTATTCCATTCTAATCATGGCCTTGCCCCTAGTCCACTGTCCAGGCGAGTGACGCCGATGGGGCCGCCGGTCTTGTTCCTGTCCCTCGTCTCCATCACAACATTCTTTTTATGTCCACTCAGGGTCCCCTCGGTTGCATCATTGCCGGCCCAGGGTCTTGGATGGCTGGTTCGATGTGATTCACTCATTACGCTTTAGGCTACTTGGTCTCCCTCAATAAGGCCTGGTCCCCCCCCCTTTGCTGCCTTTAAAGTCCTTCAGTCTCGGGTCTTTTGATTCTGAACATCACGTTTCCAAGTGACAGGCAGTACATACCCATAAGTCTCTCGACAAATCTCAGGTCCGCGGTCACGAAATCCGCTGTGTAACCTTACCCAAACAATCTACACACAACCCCGTCTCCATCCAACGATTTTGCATTTGTCCAACGCGAGCGAGATCAGCCATTGCCTACAACATGCATTTCACCGTGATAGTACCGTTGGTACTGTCCATCGTGGCATTCGTCCTCTCCTTCCTCGCCCTCTTCGCCGGGCACAAGGAGGGATTCATGGAAGACTACGACGTCGTCCGCCTCAACACCTCGACCCTGGGCCACAACCTCATCCCCACTGCAACCTCGGAGGCCGACCCTGCTTCAACCACCGGCAGCTTGCTCGACAAGTTCATCGACGGCGTAGGCGACAAGGTGTCCGGCATCCTCAACGACATTGGCAACGATGTTGCTGACCGCCTCGCCGACGAATTGGGAATCTCCGAGTGGTACTCCCTGCATCTGATGGACGTGTGCCACGGCCAATTCTCGCCCAACGTGACGGCGCCCAACGTCTGGCTGAACGTCACGAACTGCACCCAGCCGTCTCCTGGTCGTAAGTAAACCCCACTAGTACCTTAGTACCCTATCATTTCGACGTTGGACGCTAACATGGAGAACTAGCAAACGTTAATCTCACCAAGATGCTGGACCAAGAACTCGAAATTGGCCCTCTGAGCCTGAGCCTGTCCGACCTCAACTGGCCCGACACCATCGAGGACGCCATGGACAAGGTCAACAAGGCCCTCCTCGCCATCTTTGTCCTCTACGTCATGGGCATCGGCTTCTCGGGCCTCGCCATCCTCGGCTCGCTGGCTGCCTTCTTCCTCGGCTTCAAGAAGCGCATGACGCTCACCAACTTTGCCTTCACCTTTTTGGCGGCTCTCGTGCTTTTCGCTGGCAGTTTGGTCACGACGATTGGCGCGAAAGAGGGCGCGAAGCAGATCACGGACATTGGCGAGGAAGTTGGTATCTCGGCCAAGGTGGGCCAAAAGTTTATGATCATTTCCTGGGTGGCTTTCGCCGTCATGTTTGCGGCGTCCGTTTACTGGGTCACGCAGTTCTGCGCCGAGAGGCGGTCGCGCAGAACGCCGCGTGGTTATACCGAGAAGCGCCATAAGAAGGGCAGCTTCTAGAATCGAAGCATTCTCTCCGGTTTAACTCGTCAGAGTCGTCAAACCATGGGTGTGCCTTTCACTTCTCTCAGATTGAGAAACCTCAGTACGAAAGCATTGCATTT
>JFFI01001405.1:669-19061 GCA_001563125.1 Colletotrichum salicis | reverse complement strand
ATATACAGCTCCGGCAAAGCCGGAGATCTCGACCGGGTCCAGCCCGTGACAGGTATTACCCTATTATAATATTTTTAATATCGATTGCTGGTTACTGTACTGCTGTAAGTAACGTTCGATGGGAAGGTAATAGTCCTTAGAGGACGCCAAAGACATGTGCCCACCTCGTGATGGCGACAAGATGTGCCATGAGCTATTGCCGATACTCCTTGAGCCTCGCCTCTACATCGTCGACTTTGCGCTTGCCCCAAGCCGCCCGCAAGGCTTGTTTTAAACTCGCAACCCGCCCACCGGGCGTGCAGTACAAGCTCTTCAGAAGGTTCTTGCATTTTTCCGCAAGCTTGCGCAGTGCTACCTCTTCGTCGATCCTCTGTCTCGGTTCACCTACAAGGTCGGCGGCATCGTCAATGTTCTCCACTAGGAAACGTAGGTCTAAGCATATCTCATCTAGGGCCTCGTGCTCCTTCGTGCGCCCATCGGCGGATACGTATATCTCACGGCTGTTAGAAACCAGCTTCGCTCCAAACTCGATGAATTGTATGATGGCGGCCGCTAAACCGAGCGCTGTAAATGGATCCATTGAATGTGATACGACTTCGGAAGAACCCAGGAGTGCGTTTGGACTGCAAAACCTCACGGCGTCAGGAGCCGGGTGGCTGTCAGATTTATGCTCACCTCGTCACACGAGCGGACGAGGCTGTTCCTGTTTGCCTTCACTTGGCACACCAAAATGTGTATCCGCATAGGCGACCTTAGACACCATCCAACCTAAAGTCTTATCGGCCTTTTCACTAAGGGATGTGAATCAAGTAAAGCTTCAAATGGACAAATAACATCAGTGTCTCTGTCTGATTGGCGTTTACCCCGCATAGCTTGTACTCTGAACATGCTGCGGACGGTGAGATATGTATGCATGGAAGTTGAGGTCGTGTAAGCGTCAGTCAAAGATTTGTGCCCAACCGATTCCATGTAAGTCCGCATCCACGCAGTCTTGATACAGGCCGGGCTTAAAGCTATATCATGGGCCACGTCAGTAGTAAGCCTCTACCTTGGTATTCCTTATACCCATAGTTTGGACATGACAAGTGAGGCCAGCTAATACTGAATTACGGCTTATCTTTTCATCTTTAACAGTTGATAAACGCACTTGGAATTTGTTGTAATTCTTCTTCCATCTGTTGAAGCATTCCTGAGACTGGATACCTTACCTTAGGAAGTAAGGCACCTGGTTCTTTGAGAGAGGGGATGCAATAAGATGTATTCGAACTAACGAAAAACCAGTGCATACGTCCAGGGAATATTCGGGAGACTATTAGTGTTGCTTCCTATTTGTTCCAATTCTCGCAATCCCATTTGGCTGGTTGACTTTGACGAGGAAAATCACGTCATCGTGCTCAGCTTACCTGATCATGCTGACAGGACCCAATCATTGATGCAAGTACAACATGTCGGAGGATTGTTGCGTTAAAATACGCCCTTCCAAAATCCCAAGACGACCTCTAATTACTAATAGGAACTCTTGAATGAAGTCAGCTTTGTCGCTCTTAAAGTGACCGGGATCCAAAGACTTCATATCTCCGGGTTCCTGCCAAGCAAAGCTTGATTTCCCGCCCATGGCTTCCCACTACCCCCAAGGGTACCTCAACGAATTCTTACCAATCATCATGTCTGCGCAACCTACAAAGATAAAGGCAGTCTTTTTCGATTTCATGGGAACTTGCCTGAACTGGCATGCCAGTGTACTTAAGGCCTTACCCGCGAGCATTCCAGAGGACGAAGCGTCAAAGTTCGCCCTCGAATGGCGCAGACAATATTTCATCGAGAACGCAAACCGGCATGCGCAAGGTCTTGAGCCTGAGGACATTGACGTTACGTTCGCGCGGGTCCTCGACAACCTTTTGAACCGGTCTCCCGTGTACGCCAGCCACTTCAACGCCGAGATCAAGGCTGAGTTGATCAAAGCATGGCACTCGCAGCCTGCCTGGCCAGAAGTCTCAAAGGCCATCGAGAGCCTGCGGAACGATCTCGGCCTTGAAGTGTTTGTGCATGCCAACGGCACAACTCGCCTACAGCTGGACCTCGTTCGGTTTTCAGGGCTCAGCTTCAACATGCTCTTCTCCAGTCAGCTTTTGGGTGTTTACAAGCCTAGCCCCATTGCGTATGAGAAGGCGTTGCAGCTTGTTAAGCTCAAGCCTGAGGAAGTGGTGCTGGTTGCGGCGCACGCGTATGATCTGCGAGGGGCACAAAAGGTTGGGCTTAGGACGATCTATGTCCATCGATGGACTGATGACGTGGATGAGGACATGGAACAGGTCTGGTCCGAGTTTGACGTATTCTTGGACGATATGACAGAGCTGCCCAAGGCAGTCGGGAGCCTGTGATCCTAAAATCGGGTATAACTCTTTTGAGTCTCGCTTAAACAGCACTGCACATCACTCAATGCTACCTCCCTTCATGCTTAGGAAAGACCAAGTGAAGAATCAGAAATCTAATTAATGTAGCTGAGGCAATATGTCGGTCTTCGCTAACACAGGTAGTAGTCCTCAGACCGTTGGGTTGGCAACAACATCTGCAATAACAGTATCCAAGTCCTCATCCTCCAGCCCCAAAGTCTCCATAGCAAAGTCATCACGCTTCGTCCAGTTTGCATCTAATTGCCCAACAGCAAAGACAAGATCCTCAATCGCCTCAGCGTCACCAGCATCGGCCTTCACCTTGTGTTCCGCAATGAAACTCTCAGACTCGACCTTGTTGACAGTCCACTTTGCCCCCGTCGCCTTCTCCAAACTTTGAAGCAGCTCGTTCTGTGTGATGCAAAAGCTTTGAATAAAAAGCGTCTTATTCTTCGTCGCATCGGTAACTCCCAAGTTGAGAATACGCACAACAGCCTCCCCAACTCTCGGCAGCGTCGCGACAGAGGCCTTGATGTCACCGCCGTCAATGACGTCAATCTTCTTGGTATCGAGGTACGCGTGCAAGAAGCCTTCCTTGACACCCCAGTCGAAAAAGTGACCGCAGACGATACCAGTCCACGCGAATTCGGGGTTCTTGTCAGCCAGCTCCTGCGCCTTTTGACGCACCGCGCGTTTCCAGCGATAAAGCGGGATGAGCTCCCTCGCGCGGGGGTTATCGGCGTCGATGCTGCCGAAATCGGCGGGCATAAAGTGCTTCACGCCTGCGGCCGACGCCGCCTCGGCGATGCGCAGGTGCTGGTTGAGGTCGCGCAGGCGAAAGCTGACGATGACGACTTCTTGGCCTGTAAATGCCTTTTTGAGACCTTCGTAGGAGAGGTCGTTGTCGACTTCGATGACTTGCACTTGGTCGGCGGGGTACGCGATGGTGCTTTTGGAGCCGGCGCGCTTCAGGGCACTGAGCTTGAAGGATTTGGCGGCCACCAGAGAGTCTAGAATTTTGGCGCCTAGCGTGCCATTGGCGCCGACGAGGAGGACGGATTTCGGTGCCATGAGAGCAATGTCTTGTGTTTACCCCTTGCGTTGTGAAATCCAGAGAAAATGAGCGTTCCTTTGTTGGTTATGTCTATGATACTTTGACTTCAGATAAGGTACTCAAACTCACAGCTTGAGGGCATTAGGCGACTTGAGCACTGACTCACGTCATCCAGCAGCTTTCGGGATGGCTTACCGAGTCCTTCAGTCTGCCGTCGGGGTGGGGTCCGTAGAAGGCCTGTCTAGGCGGGACATCGAGCAGAACATCCACTGTATCTTCCGAAGAGAGAAGGTTATCGCGGTTTTAATGCTCGCTATAACCACTCATCAAAGGCCATGGCGGGGTTAAAGATGTCCAGATTGGGATCCTCCCGGCTCCGGGCAACGTAAGTTCCACTCACGCGGGGCCGGAGGACGTAGTTAAAGATCATCAAAGTTGGCATCTATGTCTTCGCGGCTTCGCGGTTATATAGTATGTTCTAAAAGAGACGAAAGGGTTGTTGGCGCCTATCTTCATATGATTTCCCCGCAATCTAGCCATCTGTCGTATGAAACTCTCCGTCAAGCTTAACTCCGGGCGTGGTGCCTAGGGCTGAAGCTGTCTCAGGCTAGAAACTTGCCGCCGTGCGGAGGAATAAAAGGGCTGGATGCATGCTGTTCTTAAATCGAAGTATTGGTCTCCATACAATCTCTATATATCAACAGACCAAGTCATTTAAAGTAGTCAGCTATGTCTTCCAAACGCATCATTCTCATCACCGGAGCCAACACCGGCATCGGCTACGAGACAGTGAAGGCTCTGCTGCAATCCGACAGGGCGTATCACATCATTGTCGGATCCAGGTCCATCGAAAAAGGCGAATCTGCAGGAGCCGAACTCACCAAGGAATTTGCGTCCACGTCAAGCTCTCTGGAGGTTATCCAAGTGGATGTAGCAGATGATGATTCAATCCTCGGTGCTTTCAAGAATGTCAAGGAGAAGCACGGGCTGCTCGATGTTCTCGTTAACAACGCTGGTAAGTCTTCATCCAGCACAAGATCCCATGGTCACTCAGACCAAGTCTAACAACCAACCTCTGTAGGCGCCTCCCATGACTTTGGGCCTCACAACTACAACCCCGAGGACATCAAAGCCATTCGCCAAAACCTGAACAAGTCATACGACGTCAACACATCCGGAACCCACGTCATAACCCACGTCTTTGCCCCTCTCCTCATCGAATCCTCCGATCCCCGCCTTCTCTTCGTCACCAGCGGACTATCCACTCTGAACGGCATCGAAAGCACCGGCCTCTTCCCGTTCCAACCAGGGACCATCACGGCTGCCGGGTGGCCTAAACCCTTCACCCCTCAGGCTGGCTACCGGTCTAGTAAGGCTGCGTTGAACATGGTCATGCAGAACTGGCATTGGCTTCTCAAGGCAGACGGAGTCAAGGTGTGGTGCATTTCCCCCGGTTTCTTGGCTACGGGGTTAGGTGGAAATCCGGATTTGCTGAAGAAGATGGGTGCAGGTGAACCGAGCCAGGGAGGCAGACTGATTAAACAGGTGGTTGAGGGTGAACGGGATGCTGATGTTGGCAAGGTTGTGAACAAGGATGGTATCCAGCCTTGGTAGTTAGGAAGGAAGACTGATACCAAGAGACTGACAGTGTAGTCATAGATAACAAGCAGGGCTTCTTTAGAGAACTATAGGAAAGGCTTGACGTGATCTCCAGTACGCCGAAAATACACTGGATTATCGATGTTGATCCTACGACTTGCCATTGATCTTCTCTCAAGGAAACATAAAGTGATCGAGCATCTTTACCACCTGCTACAGCGGTCGCGGCGGCTCGACATAGTCGCTGTCCATTTTTTCAGGGATCCAAATATTATCTTCCGGACTGTCTTTGCGGAAGAAAGCGCCAACGACGGCATCGTCCTCTTCTTCAAGATACTCAAACTCTGCCGTCCCCTCTGACGGTCGCCCTATCTTGATGCCGTGTCCGTGCAGTCTCATGTAGGTCAACTGCTTGCACTTTGCAGCGATGATCTCGGGCTTGAGGTATTCCATTCTCTTAACTCTCTGAACAGAGTCCTCCGGGTTCCCTCCGTTGATTCTGAACTTGGCATAGTCTATCGAAAGTTTTCTCAAGCCCTTCATTTTCGCAAGGATGTCGATCAGGCCGTACGGGGCCACCGTGGTGTCGATAGTGAAGCCGAGGGAGTGATCCAGTGGCAGGGTTCGAGGACTTTGAACATGTCGTAGTTTTCAGGTGCATCCGTACCGTCTTCAGGCCAATTCTGGGGTAGGATGAGCTCTTTAGCACTGAGGGCCTCCGGATGATTAAGCATGTCATCGAGTTCCCTCAAGTAATTTCCCGAGCGGACGAATGTCTGAGGGTCCACGCGGACACTGAGTTGGCTGACGTATTCTGAAGTAAGCTCTTCAAAACAGTGATCTGTGTCTGCGCACCATCCCCTGACGGTGAGTTGACGGAGGTTGGGCATTGTGCTCGGGTCAATGGCGTCGTATGCGAGCGGCGGAGTCTCTGACAAGTAACTCCAACGCATGATGACACTCTGGTTGAAGAGTCGAAGTTCTTTCAAATACTTCAAGTCGGTCAACTTGTTGAGGTAGTCATACGTCCAGTCCTCATCCAGGCAAAGCAGGACGGGATGGTACAATTTAAGAGCTTTGAGGTGAAGCGGAGCGTGACCGAGATCTCCATAGTGATTTCCCAAATCCATGAGAAAATCGTAAGTTGGATCACGGTCGTCCAACGTATAAAACGTGTCTGCCGTCGCTCGAGAAAGGGAAAGGCTCAGATCAGTGAGTTTCGGGGAGGAACCCAGGATACGGGCTATCGTTTCTATCCACTTTGGGAGAGGCCCTTGGAGCCCGGTCAGGTGAAGTCCCGTCAGGCCGGAGAAGACGTTGAAGTCGGCAATACTGTACTTCAAGTCTTCAGGAATAGGCATCAAGGGCTCCGGGTCCCCCCAAGAGTCATCATCGCGACAGTATCTGTCGCAGTCGGGACGGTAGGGGTGAGGTTCCAGATCAAAGGAGATGTCTACCAAGTTGGGGCAGCATTGCTTCAGAGTCTTTACTGTTTCGGATGAGAGGAAGAACTCTCCGTCTTCCATGCTGAAACGGCCATTAGCATGTAATCGGTTACGGCTGAGAGCAGTAGATAAGGTATGACGGACACAAATTTCTTCACATTTGGTGTGTTCGCCAACAGTCGTCTGAGTTGAGAGTTGCAATTCCGGGCATGATCATCAAACTCAACCTCACTTTGGTCCCATTCGAAGCCATTGGATCGAAAGTGGATGACTTGAATGTGGCGGGTTTCTGGGGATTCCTTGACAAGCCATTTGTGTGGAGGGTCCTCCTTCACAAAGTGTTTGTAGCCCAGGTAAACCTCGGCGTATAGGAACTCACTGAAAGCCTCTTTGAATGACTTGTTGACGCGACAGAAAGCCCTCAATGTCTTTTTGTTGGTAATCTGTTGGTGCCATAGGGTATTAGTAGTTGGGCCACATCCGAAAGAGCTTCCACAGATTTCGGATCGAAAAATTGACGTGCAAGGTATTCTCCGATGATGCGTAGCAACTCTGGCGCGAGCAGCACCATACTGGCTGAGTCTACGTGTTCTAGAGGTCCGCTTTCGTAGATGGCAAGAGTTCCGACTGCTTCGCTAGGAAAGAATGGCTAATTGGTGTCACTGGTCGATGAAGTTGAGGGATTGAGTCTGTCAGGATGATGTGCAAAGTGTCCAAACATGGGTTGACTACCTTACGTAAGGTCAGGTGTTTTCGGTTCGTGATGTCCAGGGTATATTATATTAACAGGCTGACAACGGATACCCTAAGGCCACTGTAATGGCCCTCGACAATCAATTCCAAAAAGATAATCCATTCGGACATTATTTCGCCCTTTTTCAATGCTTGCTGTTCAAGTATCGGTATCTAACTTTGTTCAAATTTGTATGGCCTCTTTATTCTAATCCTCAATGTTTAAAGTGCACGCACGACAAGGCACCTTCCTTGTTGAGTCCCATCGGGTAAGCACCTACGCAGCATACCTTCCTTAAGGTACCCCAAGCTTAGGATGGCACGGGCAGAAAGTGCCCCGGAAACACACTGAGGCAGATGCACTTCTGGCGAAGGAAGGCACGTAGTAAAAGGCAATTAGGGGCCAACTTTCAAATCTTCAGCGAACCTTCAGTGAACCGTCAGCCAACCTGGAAGTTCACCACACAACTTTTGGTCAACATCAATTCAAAAGGTATCATTGCCAACGCATCTACAATGACATCAGCCTCGGAAGGGGAAGGTGTCTACATCGATCCCGTCGAGGGCCACGGCCACACCCACACCGTCATCATCCTCCACGGCAGAGGCAGCAACGGCGAAGAATTCGCAGATGAGTTCCTTGAATGCGAAGTCTCCGAAGACCTGGCACGCATCTTGGCCATCTTGGCCCACCCAGACGATGGCCCTGAACAACGAAATAACCCCCTGGACGATACCCCAGCGCGACCACCACCCCCTCGAACCCTCCGAGCCCTGTTCCCAACTTTCAAATGGGTCTTCCCTACCGCACCATCTTCCCCAGCAGAGCGTTTCAAAGCAGACTTAAACCAATGGTTCGATATATAGTCTATAGAAAACCCGAACGTGTATCCGGAATTGCAGGAACCAGGTCTGTGCAAGAGCATCGACTACATCAACGAATGTATTAACGAGGAAGCCGGTTATGTTTCATTTGACAACATCTTCTTGGGCGGTATCAGCCAAGGATTCGCAGCAGTTGTCGCGACCCACCTGCACAGGTGTGGAAGCTTTGCCGGTCTCTTTGGCTACGCTAGCTGGGCGTACCCCGGCCTAGCACCTTTCGAAGTCCCAGCAGGTCTTGGTGGCGGCGATAGAAATTGGATGATAAAGTGTCGTGATGCAGACTACCAGATGGCACACACGCCCATCTTCCTTGCTCACGCCCTCAACGACGAAGTGGTTCCGGTGAAGAACGGAAGGGCCCTATATAGGGCCTTGCGGAACATAGGCATCACAGAAGTCGAATGGCACGAGTATCAATATGGCGGCAACTGGTTCACTGAGCCCGAAGGCATAGATCATCTCGTTTCCTTCCTCATGCGCAATATGGGCCCCGAGGAAGATGACTCTGAGGAAGATGACTCTACGGAAGACGACTCTACGGGAGATGACTCCAAGGTAGTTGAAGAGTAGTCTGGTAAGGAAAATGGTGCTGTAGAAGGACGAGAGCAGAAAGGTCTTGATTGGAAACCAGCGAACAGCGACATGCTTCAGGCCTTTTCAAAGCGGAATCAGTATACGGTCGGGAGCAGGAAGTATTGCATGAAACATTATATTATAGGTAATCGGTAATGAAGGACTACGGTAAAAAAGCAGAGCATTCTACAAAACAAGGGTATTGAAAGGAGATGTCTACGTGAGGCCAAGCAGAAACGTGGTGAAAAGCAAAACAACAACCTGGTTATGATCAGTAGGTGACGGTAGCAACTTTGGCGACATATCTGTCGTCTCCGCCCTTTTGCAAAATGTTCTCAAACATCCACTTGCCAACATCTTCACGGGCGATGCTATACCCAATAGCCAGCTCCTCAACACCCTTGACGGGATCCTCGATACCAACCCGGACCGTACCTGCGGGCTGCTCCTTTCCGTTGGTCAAGAAGCTGGCGCGCACCACGGTCCAGGCTTCACCACTCGCAAAGAGGAGTTCCTCCATGGCTTTCTTGTCCATGTGCGGGGTGTGCAAGAGGCCCTTGTAAAGAGGCTGAATAACGAGAGGCGTGTCCCTCGCAAACTTGGAGATACCAGTGCTGCTGAGCCCAATGACGCGCGGCCGTCCAGCAATACCCTTCTCCGTGCGCAGCTTCTTGATAGCGTCAAGCAAGACGGTCATGCCCTTTTCACAGACGTTGACGTCCTCGAGGTTCATCTTGCGCAGCTCGAACCAGGCGCCGATGGAGGAGACGACGGCGTCGACGAAGCGGGTTGCGTCAAGGGGCGATACGACGCATCGGGCAATCACGTCAGCGTCATGGGCGTTGCCTTGTTCGATACGGAGGTTGGGGTACTTTTCGGACGGGAGGGCGGAGGTCAGCTTGGACGGGGTGCGGCACAGGGCGATGCACGTGAAGCCGGCGTCGAGGGAGCGGCGGAGAGCTGAGAGGCCGCAGCCGCCTGTGGCTCCGAGGAAAAGAATGGTCTTTGCGGACATGGTCGGTGAATGGTCCTTGGTGTACCGTGTAGGAACGTAATGGGGCGAGTCTCGGGACGGGACCGAGTACGGATGCGAGAGGTGAGACCGAGTGCGGGATGGCGAGTCGGGGCCGGTGGATTGTTGGTAGATCGTACCCACTGTAGTGTTTGGGATCGACAAGAGATGAAAGGAGATGGTTTTTTATCTAGAAGGTGAGGCTGATCTGGTGAGAGCTGAGAGAAGTGGTTTAGAACGATGAACAAGTCTCCGTATTCCACTTGGAAAGCGAGGACTCCATGACCTTTTATCCTACCAGAACTGCTTGAAAACCGCTTGGAAAGATGGAAGGACACGATTGCGATCCAAAGTTCGCAAGCCACACGGAGCTGTGAAAGTGCATAGTTAGGCCGAATCACCATGTATGCGTGTATGGCTTACATGTTGGTGAGCGGCAAAGCTCCAGGGATTCGAGCCCGGCCGCCACGATGCTTGTTTTTGAGTGGGAAAGAACCACCAAAGGGCCTCAAGAGGCAGCAACTTCCCATCCATGGGCACCCACAGGGCTGGAATACGGTTGGAATGTTCCTCCGCTCGCTCTGGTGGCGTCCAGTCGGAATGCTCTGATAGTCGTAGTGGGCCAAGCCACGTTCGCTCTTATCGGAGTCTGTGTGGGCCCTGCCTTATAGTGGGTCACTGCACGGGATTCGACTTGGTGGCTTGACGCTAGTCTCATAACGGGTTAGAGGCACAATGGGCATAGCCGCCTGGTTAGGAAGGAAGCGGGTCGACTCGCATTCCAAATCCGGCTGGAGGGAGAACTCCCTGAACAATTGGACCCGGATCCCATCGTCAACATGCTCTCTCGTTCTTTAAGTCTCCATCATCGAAACCCTGCGCCTCCCAAGATGAAGCCCGTCAAGTCTGCCATGTTCGATACACTTCTCAAAGCGTGGTCATAGTTCACCAACACGGACCGTCGTATTCCAACCTACGTCTATTCACATCTCGGCCATCCTTGACTGACTGACCTCACTTGACCGACTCTGACTTCCATTACCAGAGTGTATTCTTGAGTCCGTGCAGCTTTGACGGGACATGAACCTCTTTTCGTCTTCGCGATACAACACCTATGCGACTCGACATGGCACATGTCGAACCGACTTGCCACGTCCGTCCTCTGTCCCAGGCTTGCACTCGACCAGCAAACCCTCGTCACATCCCTCACGCGAATGCATCGTACGCAACTAGATCCGGCAACTGGCTTCGAGCCCACCAATCACTCCCTGATCCCCAGTGACCACGCTATCCATCATCGAGACAAGTAGGTCCCTGCAGCATCTCGCAGCTCACTTCCCCAACCCAACTTAACAGCACAGACTGTGACGTTTCGGCAGGGCATTGGTGTGAGCGTTGAACACTTGACTACAATCCAAGAGAGGGGACTCAGCCCGCAGAGATGTCCCAGAGAGTCCGCACGACTAATCCGCCCGCTGGGAGATGACACCATGTCGCCTCGGTCAGAGTTTCGTCCGATTCCATCACCCAACTTTCATTCGCATTCTGCCTTTCCACAGTCCAAGGCTCCAAGGAGTGCCCGGACAACAAGGAATGCAACTGGAAAGTTCTATTCGATTGAGCATGTTTGTGGCCCTTACCAGTGGCCATTCAAATCACAAGCGTAGACAAAGCCAAAGGAACCACCCTCGGCCAGATCAATCCGTTTCGTAGATCTCTGACGCGGGTCCCAAAGTTATCGGTTCGAACTGTCCGTAATATTAAGATCGCAGCATGCCGCTGCACCATCATCTTGTCTTAGCCTTGAAAGACGTCGTCAACGCCAAGAGACTCCGACAGATCGAAGAGAGCTCTCTCCTTTCCGCAACTAGACACTAGCGCCGTCCAACGTCCCTTTATCCAACAATGCTCGTGGGAAAGTCGGTTCCGGAACTCATCCTCGTGAGGTCCATGGTAATATACTTCCAGTACCTCGGATTTCTCTGTTTCCTCTACTTTTGGTTCATCTTCGCCCTCGCTGGTGTACCCGGTATCGCTCACCCCGTATCCGTCCTAATCGAAGTCGTTGGTGCCATCGAAATCATCTTTTATTTTGCCTGGTTCGTTCCATATCGCCGCCGTCTACAGAAACCCGGCCTTCAACCGGAGCCTCTAAACCAGGAAGAACGCCGGCGGTTCTTTTACCAGGGACTGGATCACGCGCCAGATGTCGAGCAGTATATCCGAAAATGGCACTGCAATGCCCAAGTCGGCGATATTCGCAGGGAGAATATTAAGGACTGGTTGATGTGGGCATTGTTCGACAAGCAGGGCAACCCACAGGAACACGACGATGAACTCGAGGAGTACATTGCGGAAACTGAAGAGCGGGCCGGAATCAACATCAAGACAGGCTTTGGAGACGCGACCCCGATGCGCCTGAGTTTTGATTCTATCACAGTCACTCACCGGAGCCTGATGTATTACATTGTAAGTGATGTGCAGCTGACAATGTCCCCCCCACTATCCTGGGTAAAAGACTAATATGTCAAAAGACTACTGGCACCCTCGACTTCTTTGCAACCCTCGTCCTTTTCATCAGAGGCTTCAAGTTCTACCGTCAACCACGCAACACCTTCTTCTCCGTCTTCCCATGGCGGCCCATGACCCTCTTCTCGCCCAACGAGTCCGCCGACCCGAAGCTGAGCTACTTTTGCCGCCCGCACACGTCAGAGACCCAGCGCCCGATCCTCTTCATGCATGGCGTTGGCGTCGGCATGCTCCCGTATCTACTATGGCTCTGGAGCATCCCCAAGGACGTCGGTGTGCTCTGTATCGAGATTCTCCCCGTCTCCTCGCGTATCTGCCCCCCTCTACAGACAACCAAGGAGCTCGTCGATGGCATAGACGCCATCATTAAGCAGCAAAACTACAATGACTTTGTCTTTGTTGGAAACTCCTTCGGCACGCTCTTCGTATCCCCGCTGCTACAAAGACCCGACATCGCGGCAAAGATCAACTCCATCGTGCTCATCGACCCCGTATCACTTCTCCTCCACCTTCCCGCAGTAGCCTACAACTTCACACGGCGCACACCGAAATGGGGCAACGAATGGGAAATCTGGTTCGTCGCCACAGATCCCATGGTCGCGCACACCCTCGCCCGCCGCTTCCGCTGGCAGGACTTCATCCTCTGGACGCCACAGTTACAAGGGAAGCGTACGACCGTCGTCCTCGGCGGTGAAGACTGCGTCACCGACCCGGACGCCGTGGCGAGCTACGTCTACTTTGGCGACCTCAACTACACGCGGCACGACAAGCCCGAATGGGCGACGACGCCCCAGAGGTGGAGCGGGAAGGGGGAGCTCGAACTCATGTACCTGGCTGGCATGGATCACGGCCAGGGCTTTTTGAGTATTAAGCACATGCCGCAGATTGGCAACGTTGTCTTGGCATACACGTTCCTCAGCGGGGTGATGGACTCGAGGCAGGCGGATGCGGCAAAGGAGGAAGAACAGAACCAGATTTGAGATAATGTCATGATTTATGAGGCGTTCCGTGGTTGGTATTGGATGAGTAGGCTGCGTGCGTCCTTTTCGCGACGTGGTTGAGGAGTGGATGGTCTGGGAACCTGCCCTCGTATTTTGTCACTTTACAACATTTATATCCAAATTTTCTTCCTTTTTTCTTACCTAATGTTGGTATGGTGCTGGTTTCGTGGTAACAGACGCCATAATGTCTGACTCAAGCCTAGAATGATGTTTCCAGTCCGCAAATTACTACCACGCTCGAACCTCGACATCTCCCAAGCCTATCAACCTCGACCAACCTCACACGCACAGGAACCTCATGCCTCTTTACCCGAGCAACCCCCCTACTCCTCCAACTCCGTTTAACAATTCCCCCAACCTTGACCTTGACCTCTACATCCGTTTCTACGAATTGATCCAACCCACCAGAAACGGCAAACTGCGTATCCCTCCACAGCACATCAACCCCCAAATCAACCTGCGTCTCACAAGCATGACACCACAACCTCCACCCCCCATCAACCCTCCTTCATCCAACCACAACATCAACCTGTATTCGCGCGTTCGTCGGCGACTCAAACCTCAACCCAGCAAGCACCGGCTCAAGATAGGGATTCCCCGTCCTCAAGATCCCCAAACTCGGCACCCACGGCCCCGTAGGATACGAATCGACAACCTGATACGCCTCCCGAACCCCACCCACCTTCCAACCCGCCTTGAGGACAGAAATATCAGGTAGAACATACACGGGATTCCGCTTCACGAAAACTGTCTTGTAGCTTCCCCGCCCCGGCCTCGTCGAATCCGGCGCCGGGATGACCGTGCACACACTCCCCGTCCGGACCCGGGCATATTGGTTCCCTGATAGCTTCCTCAGCATAATCCGCGGACACTGATCCCCGTTCTCGCCTTGAATAGCACAGTCCAGCACAGCATAAAAGTCACCCGCCGCGCTACCATCACCACCTTGGGTATCGTCCACGGGCTCAAGGTACATGGATATCCTAACCCCTGATTCGTAAGCTGAATCTGCTGCTGCCCCGTCGTCCCAAACGCTGGCAAGGGGCGAAGATACTGAAACTGCGAAAACTCAACCGGCGACGGAGCAAGCAGGCCGCTGAGGATATGCTGGTCAAACGCGGCCTCCTGCGTAGACGTCTCGTAGTTGCTGTGCCACGCGAAAATAGAACGGTCTCCCGTGTCCTGCAAGATAGCCTCCTGCAGCCGCGCAAAGGCCTTCATCCCCTCGCCGTATAGCAGCGGCATGTTGACGCCAAAGATACCCATCAGGCTGTACGCCAGATCCTCTTTCTGGGTCGTGACTCTCGACGAGGCCCAGTGCATGCGCTCGGCGACGCTTGACGATTCTAGGGGGATGGTCTTGTTTAGGATGTCGAGGCTGATTCCCGTGACGGTTGCCAATACGGGACCGAGGGACTCGTCGAGTTTGGAGCCGATGAGGTGCCAGCTTTTGTCGTAAAAGTCGACGTTGTCGGGGGCGATGAGCTCTTGGAGTGTCCAGCCGCGGGTAAGCCATCTGCACTCGCGAAGAGCCAGTTCCAACGGAACAACCATCCCGGGCTGCTGGTATATCGAGTAATCCAAGTCGGAGAGGTAGACGTAGTAAACACTGGCCTGCTCGTACCAGTTGAACATGAAGTTGATTGCCTCGGACAATTCAGCGCTGCTCGTCTTATCGATGCAGCACGTATCGATCCAGATTAGTCGTACCCCTGACTCTGGGCAAGCCGACAAGCGCCTGTGATCTTGGGGTATGCGGCCATTAATCTGATGTCCTTTTGGGCATCGTGCACATCTTGCAGCGTAACCTCCTCTGTCCCCCACGTATGGGAGAGAATGGCAAAGTCTGGCGCATTGTCTCCTTCGAATATCATAAAGTCTCCGAGTGGCTGTGATCCTTGGGCTATCTCCAAGAGCCGCATTGTTTCTCCGTGTCTGTGTTACACAAGATATGGATTGGCCATTGAGGAGGTGAAGTCATGTTGCTGGAGGTTCCTGGTGGTGTTTCTCGCAGCCGCTGATACAGCTCGGGTCCCCGCAGGCCTTGGACAGATCAAGTCTCTCTTGGATCCATTAGAATGAACCTGGTACCTTTCAATACTATCTACCAGGGTCAACGTTCGCCAAAGCACCTAACCTGCTCTATAAGCCGAATGAGTCGTGCGTCGGTCAATGTGTGATGGGCGCAGTGTAAATCTACATCTTAGTTGAGAATCCAGTGCCCCCGGCACGAGAGATGAAAGAAAAAAAGTCCAGTATGATTGTTTATGTTGTGTATCACATATAAACGGTGTATATTAGCCTGGTATCGTCAAGTCACGCCTTGGGAGCGTCGGTCAGTGGCACATATCGAACCCCAAATAACTTCTCCTTCACAAGAGACCCATCCTCCTTCTTGTCAATGGCCCAAATATACTGGTCGTAGCTATTGTCGTCCTCGACGGGGATAAACATCCTGTCTTAAATCAGTCTCATTTTGCCAGACAACGGCTTGAAACCAACTCACCTCCCAGGCGCCCGTAGCTGATCCACCAACTCCTGGTGAAGCTCCACTGCAGCAGCACCAACGTGAATAGCATCCCACCCCGTAGCCTCGGCCGTCTCTCCGTCCCGCGGGGCCTCCACCCAGCCTTTCCGTCCGTCACCAACCCGGAACTTGACCTTGCCGCTGTCTAGCAGTGCCCTCCCCTCGGCGCTCTTAGCCATGTTGGTCTCACCCATATCTTTGAGTGCCTGAATATGCTCCAGCCCGACGACGAGCCCTTTATCCCCCACGAGCTCGGCAAGGAGGTGCGTCAAGTACCCCGATCCGGAACCAACATCCAGCACCCGTGGTGCGGGCCTTCTTTCGGAGGGCAGGATGTGCGGGAGGAGAGACTCGGTCGCACTGGCGTGCATGTGAGGTGCCGAGATGGTGGCCTTGTGGCCTATGGACTGGGGTGAGTCTTCGTACGGCGCAACGGGAGCGTAGTGTGCCCGGTCAACCTAGCAGGTCAGATATGTTGCTCCTGGCGCTGTGGTGATGACGGTAGAAGAGGATCAGGTACCTTGAGAAAGGCGCCCTTGACTCGTTGGTCTTTGATGAGGCCATGCCGCCACATGTTTTCGATCAGATCCTTGTTTGTCGCGCCGGAGCTTCGCCAGGCCATCTTGAAGTTGAGCGCGGGGGTCTGGTGTAGAAAGCGAGGGGTCTGTCGTCGTGTTGAGTTCGGGAGGAGCTTGAGAGCTCTCCGGACCGGATGGTGTCTGGTATTCGTTTTGGCGAACGTTCTGCTGGGACTGAGTGGCGGGGTGTTGGTTTGCTATGTCTGATAATAGAAGCGAAGAGTTCTCTATGTAGAGGATATGCGAAAATATGTTGTAGAAGAGACCGAGATGACGGGAGTGCGTTGTAAATGGAAGGTCAAATGTGACTACCCCAGCCCAAGGGTCCAGTGATTCAGTTCCATTCCATTGCAGCATGATGCACCGCTACAGCTAAAGCTACAGTGCCTTTCTCGGCACAAGTGTGGTGGAGGTGGGTTGATCCCCCGCGCTCTTGAACCTTGTCGATAAGCGATCCAGGGAGTTCAGGCTGCCCGGGCAAGTGGGAGCTCTCAAACTCTCGACCCCGCCAGGCGGATCATCCCGCTGCAAGCACTAAAAGATGCCTATTCCGATCCGTGGAATCTGAGGGGCATCATTCCGCTCTAGTCTGGACGGATGGCATTCCATTGTCATAGTGTGCACTAGAGCTTGAACGGCTAAGACCTCATATAATGTACCAAAGAAAACCTCAGTATTGATGCCGAGAATGAAAGCTGCTGTTGTGCTTCCTATGTAGATTACCCTGCTCCCATTTCCGATCCCTTAAAACACCCATAACCCACTTGACGACGCAAAGAAACGGCGCGAAATGCTAATTGTCGTAGACTCATGGCCCAGACTAATAACTACGTTTAAGTAAAAAAGAAAAAGACAGAAGCCAACTGCGCTTCGTCACGCTGTGGCACACGATAACGCCAATGCTATACCACTCTCTCGGACGACTCGCCATCGGCAATGATGGGCACAGGCAGTCCACGGTCGGGGCTCTGCAAAACAAGTTGCTCGTGGCGCCGTGCCTTGAGGTAGTCGCTAACAGACCTAATGAGGACGAACCATCCGACAACCATCAAAATGTACGCAATCCACTCTTGTCCGGTAATGTCCGACACACCGCCGCCCCCCTCTCCCGTTACCGCGTTGGGGTCGAAGTTGTGCGAGTTCGGGTCCGGTGGTGCCGCATACCCGTCTTGGCCGTTCATCTTGGGCGGGTGGTCGCCTTCCGTCGTGCCCTTCATATAGAAACCGTATTGAATTAACGTAATGCCTAGGCCGGCGCGGGAGCCGTTCTTGGCCGCGTGAGTCGAGTGGAGGAGGTATGTGAGGATGAAGCCGACAACCTGGAAGGACATGGAAATCATGCCGTTCCAGACAAAACTGAACAGAGAGCCGACGGGCATTCCGTCAATGTAGACTTCGTCGGGTCCGCCGAGGCCTGGGGCCAGGATGGTCGTCTCCCAGTAGGGGGGTGCCGCATCGGCAGCGGCTTGCTCGTATGTCTAGAGACGGGTCAGTACAGCATATTCTCGGGCAAGTTGTACCGTCCGCCACCATGCGAAGTGTGGAAGCGGTGGATTGAACGTACTGGAGGTTGCTCCTCCTTCGTCTCGCCTCCCCGCTCGGGCTTCGCCGTCAGGTTGGAAAAGACACCCTCATTCTGGATACCGCTGCCGTAGATGCGGAACGGCGTCGTAGGTCCGCCGGCCGCGGATGCAGTGGTGGGAGGAAGCTGGGTGACCTGCCTACCGGGCTGGGGTCTTGACTCGGAGGAAGCGGTGCGTGACGGGTCGCGGGATGTCAAGGTGGAGTCGGCGCGGACTAATCTTTGCCTGTCGTCGGCGTCGTCATCGCTTTCGTCGCCATCGGTATCGAATGCGTCGGCGAGCGTGGAGTCTACCCCATGGGCGACACGGTCGCGTGACGATGCTCTCGAGTGGAAGGACGGTGGCGGAGAGTTTGGCACTGTTTGCGCGTGACTTGGCGGTGCGGAGTTGGGGCTGTTGAAATCGTCCTCGTCTTGGACGTTTACCTGCAAAGAGTACACTGTTAGCGGACGAATGCAAAAATGGTGTAGAAAAAGCGGCA
>JFFI01001403.1:50050-90251 GCA_001563125.1 Colletotrichum salicis | reverse complement strand
AGAAGCGTTGGAATTTTCTTGAAATACAACCATTACTGTCTATTGTTTAATATTATATACACAAAGCCTGTTCTTCGTAATCATGATGAAAAGAGACGCTCACTGCATGATCATGCTGTTGGCTGAGCCAAGCCATCCCAGACCTCTTTCAACCATTCGGCGACCTTCGCGGCTATGATCTCACTATTCTTTTCCGTGGTGCAGAACGCGTGAGGAAGTCCGGTGTCGTCAATCTCAACCCTCGCCCAACCGTTCTCGATATGCTTCTCTCGGGCTCTGATGAAGTGGTCCCGGAAATGGTCCCCAACCCAATGGTCCTTTTTCGCAAAGAAGAAGAAGAACCTAGGAGCCGCTCTCTTGACGTTCCCCACATCGTCCTCTTCGACCTCCCAGAGTTCCTTATCCCACTTCTCCTCGGTAATAACTTTCATCTCATCTTTGCCCATGTGAATCGCTTGCCATACTCCATCCCGACTCTTCAAGAAACTAGTAGTGACATCTGCTGCTTTGGGGCCGAAGCCTAAGATATTGCCAACGAACCACCTTAGCGCTACCGCCGGCCAAAGGTTCAGAAACTTTTGGGCGACGACGTGTGCGGTGTTGTTGAGAAATGGCGTCGTGCGGATGAGTTCCATTTGCTTCCCGCTCGGCGACTGAGAAATATGTGTGACGGTGGGAAAGAGCAGCATGCCCGTGAGAAGCTTGAGATGCGGGGCTCGCGAAGGATCCTTTAGGTGCCGGTGGAAGATTTCTAGGGCAATGTAGCTACCGACAGAGTGGCCCGCGATAACGACGAAGTCATATGGCTCGCCTTTCTTGCCCGGCGCATTGCGCGAGGAGTCTGTCCGCCGCAAAGATGCCAAATGATCAAAAACAAGCTCAATCTGATGTTCCACATCATACGGCGGGCTGTCTTTGCTGAATGGCTCGTGGCTGTCATCTCTAAACCCAAAGAGGTCGCGGCCGTGAACGTGGATGTGGCCGTCGGCCCAGCCGATACGGGCCTTTAGCGCATCGAAGAAGTCGGTGTAGTAATCGACGAGTCCTGGGTTGCCGGGAATGAAGAAGAAGAGGCCGTGTCCCGCCGCCATTGTCTGTGTCTGTGTTGGTGTTCGTATGAGTCTTTCCTTGCGCTTTGGTGAAGCCGTCTTGCAACACAGCACGGCCCGCACAGATTCTGTCGGCTCTGTGCCGAGATTTGACGTCGTCTGATGTCAAGAGGTCCGGCAAAGAGAGGCGGAACTTTAGAAAGGAGGTCGAAGGACGGAAGATCCACCTCGGCAATGAATCGGGAAATTGGCGGGCGGATTTCCACGCGTTGCATTAGTGTCGGAGATAATGCTCCACCGGCGTTTACGTGACGGTACGTACCGGTTCTGGTGATGGCTTCATTTCGCCGAGCGCTGGTTAAGTACGTGACGATCCCAGGACACACATCATACTTTATTACTTTAAGGCCATAGTCACTGACTCAAAATTCTTCTATAATTTTATGAAGCAGACCGATCAGTTGAGTTCAAGTGATGATCGGCGAAAGTCAAGAGTCCAAGTCAACAATCTGAGAGGTGTGCTTCTCCTGCGTGTGTCCATGTAAATAAGTTCCTGAATCTATCCACTTCGCGTATCATTTTTCAACATGCACGTTTACTGTGCTACCTTCAATCAGCCAAATCAGAACTTGAAACGGAAACTAGGATGCATCCACCCAAGTCTAAACTCATGCTCTTCTGCTGATAGGCCGTCCCTTTGACTCTCGTCTAATCTAAAGTCGCGCTCTCCTCGCGCGCGTTTCTTGTTTTCCCGTTTCATATACAGGGGCAAAACGATTCCTGTCACCAACAACCCAACTAGACAGCCAAAGTTGATGAAGTGCCCCTTGAGATATCTAAGAAATGACAGAGTCAGTGAGGGAAAACGTGCAAGCATTTCACCGGAACGACATACCTGGGTCCTTCGTCTTTGATGTATGTGAAGGAGGCGAGGAAAGCAGCTGAGTTCCCAATTGACAGCAAGAAGCCCAGTGCTGCAGCGCGAACAAAATGCGGAGATGCGTTGATGCTCATCCAAGTGAGTGCCAGTGGGGGTGTTGCGTTGACCGACATGGCAACGAAGAACGAGCCGGCATACTGAATCTTGATGTTCATGAATGTTGGTGCCGGACCGACATGAGCCCCAATGATCATCAGGATGTATCCAAATATACCAGTCATACTGCAGACATTCAAGGGCAGTGCGGTCTTTCCAGACCGACGACTCCAGAATGATATGCCAATGGTGAAGATCAAGGCCGCAAAGTTCGGCGGAGCCGTCATCAGTGATGCTTGCAGCCTTTTGTATCCCATGGCAGTTATGATGGTGGGGAAGAACATGGAAAAGCTGTAAATAGCCTGAATGGAGAAGAAGCTGCCAAGGGCCATCAGAATGGTGACGACGTTGCCAATCGCGCCGAGAACGGTTTTCCAGGTGAGAGGATCCTTCTTATTCTGGAGTCTCAGCCTGTCACTCACTTGATCTTTCCCTGCTGATTCACGGTCCGACAAGCGAGGATTGCCGAGATAGTGCCATCGATCTTGACGATGCATCCTCTGAACGGCGAGAGTTTTCTCGGTCGATGACAGGAATTTGGCGTCAGCGGGGGTGTGTGGCAGCACGAGTAGCAGCAGAAGACCAAGTAAGACGGTGAAGGACCCTTCAATGAAGAAGATCCACGGCCACCCGTCGTAGCCGCGGACCCTAATCTGTCCAAGCCCAGCAGCCATCAAACCACCAAGGAACCCAGCTAGGGCGGTGCTCGAGTAGAATAAGCCCACACGAAGGATGAGCTCGTCGGCAGTATAGAAGAAGCCGAGATAGATCAAGACCCCGCCAAGAAATGAGCTTTCGGTCAAGCCAAGAAAAGCGCGTGTGATGCAGAGGCCGACAAAATTGGTGATGAAGCCGCTGAGAGTGGTGACTACTCCCCATGAGATGATCAAGGCCGGCAGCCAAATCGCGCCTCCGACACGACGCACGGCTAGGTTTCCTGGAATGTTGAACAGGATATTGAGAATGAAGAACATGGCCAGAGCCGTGTTGAATTGGTTGCCAATCAGCTTGAGATCTCGTTCGAGTCCATTGATGCGAGCGAGAGCGATATTGCTCTTGTCGAGAAAGAAGAGCAGATGGGCAAGGAACATGGCAGGCACCAGCCTGTGATCGAACTTGCGAACAAGGCTTGATCGAATCTTTTCATTCTCTTCAGCGGTCCTTGGGGTAATCGAGTCGGTATTGGTGTCGCTTGTTGTTTGTCCCATAGCATCACCGTACTTCTCCTCGTACGAAGCGGAAGCATCAAGACCAGCTCCGCCTGTGGTGTCGTCTCTGTTCAATCCATTGTCTGTTGGCGAAGACTTGCCGCGATCGGAGACTCCAGGAACTTCCGCCATATTGTAGAGAATTATGTACGTGAAGAGCTGAATCGACTGAGAGATGGCTCATAATCTGAGATGTATGCTAGTGACAAGTCTAGAAACTTGAGCTTAAGGGGTAACTTCGTCTGCAGAATTGAAGCGATGCCACGGCCTTGTTAATGAATTGGGAAGAGCGTTCCGAGGTTCGTAGTACAACTAACCCGAGAGTAAAGATTGATCGGATTGTGCCACTGGCTCTCCTTTTCATTAAGGCGGGAGGAGGACCAACAGCATTGGCATCTCAACTCAGCCAACCGGGTCTATTGGTCGCCGCCGCGATTTTTCCATCATTGTCTAGGCACGATCAACCACATGGCGTGTATCACCTACTTGGCGCATCTGGGCATCAGGGATAAAGTAAACGCCTTTATTTCTCGACCTGCTTGAACAAGGGAGGAACCGAAGCAAGTTCGATTGTTACAACAGCAAACACGCAGGCACCCTACCCCTGCCTGCGTCCCCCTGTTAATCACAGTATCGTCTCTGCGATCTGTATAGCTTAAACACTGTGACACAGTACGATAAAAACACCAATAGAATGGCTCTATCTCGCCATGTTGCAATCCTCAGTTGGTCAACATACGGCTAGACGCATGTCCGAGGCGCTGCAGTGATTGAGAGCCAATATTTATTTGTACGACATGCTGGGGGCCACAATCGGTTCACTGCCTCAGCTGGTGTAACGCACCTTTTTGATTAGCGGTTGACAAGGTGACTAACCCAGGTCTCTCATAAGATACGAAATAAATGATGTGTAAATGAAGTGATTATCGAATTTGCGAGAAATTTGTTGATGACCGCTGGTATTATTAGGGGATACTGGAAGATTTCCACGTCTGACGCAGGCTGGGCGTTGTGAACTCAGGCAAGTGACTTTCTTGTCTGTGATGCATCTTCATTTCTCATTAAGTTTGTTGTTGGGATGTATGTAACTTGCTTCAATGATTCACCGCTGTTCTTGCAGCGCGCCCGGGACGTATTCTTTGTTAGTGCCACAGAAGACGGATATCTCAACTTAGCACGACCCCCCGTTAGCCAGTTTTTCAGGACCCCGGCACGAAAATCAATATTTTGGAAACAAGATCCAAGACTGTCTCTTCTTCACGAAAGCTTCTAGGCTTTTCTGAAATGCAAGATGGGCGCTCAGCACCCGTGATGGCTTGATCGGAAGCGACGTAGACTTTCGCCTAGAACTTGAGTTGAGAAACGTTACACAGTGAGATCTTCATCCCGCGATCATGGGAATCGTCTCGAAACCTGGATCGTCTTTGTTCTCGAACGATTTCGAGAACAATCGAATGAGACCAGATATCGTAACAGGAAGACACATTGGCATTAGATCATCACTTGGGCCCAATGCGAAGCACCCAGGGGCTAGCAATGACGACTTAGAATATTGGGTGAAGATAGTCTTGCAGGACTGCCATCTCATGGTGAGGAAAGCCGGCAGTGACTCTGATACATCAGTCTCTAGGTTTTCTCATAATTCTTATAAGTTCTGATTCAATATGAACTAGGAACCTTAGGTTAGTTCTGTCGACTTTTGACGTAGCAGCTCGTTCCTAAAACTTGAAGTGGGCTTTCTGTGAAATTCGCTGTATTCCTCGATTCTAGTTCTTCTAGTTTGTTTACGTCAGTGTTAATTGTCCATTTTCTTCTTATTTAAAGTAGCTTAGAGGCAGAGTTGAGACGAGAGCTGAAGCAGCCCGTCTTGAGTGTGCTTTCGCTGTTTCGAACTTCCACGCGGTCAATCGAAACTCCTATCTTATCACCATATTCGTCGTCACTCTCGTCGAGTTTGCAGTACAAATCTTACATAACCATGTTCTACCTTATGGATACATTGCATACTTTGACCCTTAAATTGTTCCTTTCTACGATCTCGCTCAAACTTTCGGAGCTTTGATGGTTGGAATGGGTGTAAACGTTGCGCTTTCGCATCACGACGCGGTAACCTGCCTCTTCCCCAGTGACTCGGCCCAGTGGATGCAAATCCGATCACCTTTCCAACCTTACCTAAGACTGGGCCGAGTCAACATGGCTGGATGTGCTTGACCGAACCAACGAATCATCAGCGAGCAAAACCGCCTCCTCGCCTGGTCTACCTGTGTTAGTCAGGAATGTTCCCGACCGATACTCCGCTAGCGCTCCGCGTCTTACTCCGAGAAAGGAACCTTGGAACCCCAGATGCTCCGGATAATCGTCGGTGGAAGCTCGCCGTCGAATCCACCCCGCCCAGTTCCCAGGCACTGAAGCGAAATCACCAGACCGCCAGGTTCGATGATCTTTTGATTATCGTGGCAGTCGTTCTGCCTTCTAAACTTCATCTCTGCGTTCTGCCATTATTACCTTTCCCAAAGATCGATTCCTTTGAAGACAGGTTTAATCGGTCTCGGTTGCGCTGGTGACTGACCAACACCCTTCAACATGTCGCACACCGCGACCGAGGTGCGATCCGACGCGCTGCATCAGAAAAACTTTACTTCGGAGCCCTTTGAACTCGGCCATCTGACGTCACGCGGTCGGGCACTTGGCAACGCCTCACCGAAGAAGGATGGTCCCGAAGAACATCAATCGTCAGACGTGCCCTACGACAGCCCCCCGCCGAATGCTCATGGAGCTATCGAACGATGGAACTCGCCAAGGGGCAACATGGGAAGACTGGGCTTCGCTTTCTTCTCCTTTGCCATCGCCGGTATGAACGACGCAGCAGTCGGTGTGAGTAAACGTCAATATGTCAACAGCTTGGAAACAGCAGTAACATCTCATAGGCTCTAATTCCCTACGTAGGTTTGCTCCTCCTCCGTTCTGATGTTAAGGAATTCGCATTGGACTAGTCATTCTTACTCCTTCACAGCTTGAAACCTACTACAAACTCAGCTATACCGTCGTCTCGCTGATCTTTCTGACTCCTTTCGCTGGTTACTCGGTTGCGGCCTTCACCAACGCCAGGATCCACCAAAAGTTTGGCCAGAGAGGCGTGGTTATCATGGCCCCTCTGTGTCACATCATCACATACATCGTCCTAGTCTTGCATCCTCCATACCCAGCACTTATTGTGGCCAACATGATCAGTGGTTTTGGTAACGGACTGACGGATGCGTGCTTCTGCGCTTGGGTTGGCGCCATGGACAAGGCAAACACAATTCAGGGGTTCCTGCACTCTTTCTATTCCGTAGGAGCTCTAATTTCTCCGTTGATCGCTACTTCAATGGTTGTCACTGCCAGGCTGCCTTGGTACAACTACTACTATGTTATGGTAAGTCGAGTAGCAATTCGCCGTGCCTGTAGTCATGCTAACGACTCGCAGGTTGGTGCATCTGTTCTCGAACTCGTCGGCCTCACCGTCGCCTTCTGGCAAAAGACCGGCGCCGTATACCGCGCCGAGCATGCGCACGAGAACGATGGCAATGGAGGCGCTGGCACTAGAGTTGCACTTAAATCCAAAGTCACCTGGCTTTGCTCTGTGTTCTTCTTTGCGTACATGGGTGTCGAAGGTAGGATCCCACATCTGCGTCGCATTCACGGTTGCTAACTCAGTTTTTCAGTTGGTCTCGGAGGCTGGATCGTCACATTCATGTTGCGCGTCCGAAAAGCATCCGCCTACGCATCTGGTATTTCTGCGACCGGCTTCTGGGCGGGTCAAGCCCTGGGACGTGCTACTTTGGGGTTTGTGACAGAGCGGTACGGAGAAAGGCTATGCATCAGCATCTACATCGCCAGTTGCCTCGCTCTTCAACTTCTCTTCTGGCTCGTCCCGCAGTTCATCGTTTCGGCTATTGCTGTGGCTTTCCTTGGGTTCTTTCTCGGACCGATGTTCCCCGGGGCTGTCATGATGACAGCCAAGCTGCTTCCGAAGCACATACACGTAAGCGCTATTGGCTTTGCGATGGCTATTGGAGGTACTGGCGGAACGGTCTTCCCGTTCATCATCGGCGCGATTGCGACGAGCAAGGGTGTTGATGTACTCCAGCCGATCATCTTGTCGCTTATCGCAGTCGTGGCTATCGTGTGGCTTTGCTTCCCCCGCATCAAGAAGCGGGACGAAAACGTGGTATCGGATCTATGAGAGAAACATTGAAGTCATAGCAGGACGCTCGCTTCAATGGTACAATTTCTTGTGCAGTTTGCTGCTTGATTATAGATGGACCTCACATGGGTAGACGGAAGATAGAGATGATTGTTCGTTTCACTAGAAACTGCAATGGGAGTCAGGGTGGGAGAAAGAATCTCGTTCAGTTTACAGAGTAAACGGCAGATTCATATACAATGCCTCCAAATAATCCAGCTCTGACAAACAGTTTGACCCCGTATGTGCACAAAAGGGACGTATATCAACAGACCATCGGCGTAACTCATATACACTGAGTCAAGTATGTACAAAGAAATATCGGCTCATCCCTCCATGATTAAGACATCCAAACTGGCTGATAAACCAGCTTACAACTTCTGGCCAGCGGCGCCGGGAACGGAACCGGCGACCTTGCCGGACCCAAGGGCAGCAATCTTGTAGGGCAAAGAGGCAGAGGTGAGAGTTCCCTTGGGGACAGAGTTCTTGGAGCCACCAAGGTCGACATCCTCAGCGACGGCGTAGCCGGTCTCCTTGGAGTCGGCGAAGAAGATGGCCTCAGCGGGGCAGCTGTTGAACGCGGTGCTCTGGACAAGGACCTGAGCGCCCATGCGGGAGTTGATGCCGGTGAGCAGGAGCTTGTCGTAGTAGGAGTTGACGACGTGGACGGTCCCGAAGCGGACGAGGGGAGTGCGGGAGTTGATGTTGGTCCAGTGGTTGTTGGCGTAGGTGACGTGGAGCTTGCCCTTGTCCTCGCTGCCGTTGCTATCAGAGTGACCGACCAGGGATCCCTTCCACTGTTGTTGATGTTAGTCTACAACTTATCGAGTATGAGATGGAAGCTAAGAGACACTGACGTGGTCGTGGAAGTAGACGTTGGAGACCGTGATCCAGTCAGCGCCGTGGGAGATATCGAGGAGGCCATCAAGGTCATCCTTGCCTCCGCTCAGGTCACCCGAAAGGTCGCAGTGGTCAACCCAAACGTTGGTAGACTCATCAATGCCAATGGCATCGCCGTTGGCGGCCTTGACACCGCCGATCTTTAGGTTGCGGATGATGACGTTCTTGACCTGGCGGACGTACAGGCCGACGTTGGTGAGAGCTGCGAGGGTATTGATGTTAGGACAACAGCGCTTCGGAGACAGTGACCACGTTCTCGAAGATACTTACAGCTGCCCTTCTCTCCAATGATGGTCTTGTCAGAAGAGACGCGGACCTTGGCGCTGCCGGAGATGGCGCCGGAGATGACGATGGTAAGGGGTCCTTCCTTCTTAGCAGCAGCGACGAGCTCATCGACGGTCTTTACGGTAACGCTGGAACCGCCAGCGCCACCGGTGGTACCGCTGCCTTGGGTGCAGTAGCCGATGTTGCAAGCCTCGGCGGCCTGACGGAGAGCCAGTTCGTTGCGGGCGGTGACGATGTTGGCAGGCGAAGCCGCGGCCAGAGCGGCCATGAAGGTGACGGCGGAGAACTTCATGTTGATGGATCTGTAATAGGTAGGCTGGTTATAGAGTTAATTTGGATGAAATAAGAGGTAAAGATCTTGAAGCGGGTGACTAGCACTACCGGAGTTGATGGAATGGGATGAACAGGAAAAAGAATGAAAGATTGAAAGGGCGCGATGAGGAGAAAGAAAAACAGTTGGTCCGACCTGTCGATGGCAGAGTGTTATATATGAACAATCTCTCGATCTTGGCTTCTGGTTTAGACTTAGGAAGATGGTGCCATTGGTTGTTGTGGGAACTTGGAAGGAGACCGGTCCACGACTCCACGTTGACAAGTGCATTCCTGGGCGTTTCCAACTAAACACATCCCTTGCCTCCATTGAGGCCCTTGTTTATTTCGTCATCTGTGTAAGCCAGGATGATTTCACAAACATACCAGGGCAACGGAGAGACTGGACGAAAATTCCGTCGACAGAGACGTCTTCGTTGACGCATATGGCGAGAGGTGATTGGCTTCTAACGAGACCGTTACACTGAGATGAACGGCACGAGTAAGGGAGACTCACGTCTTGGCCCGTTCCATGGCGACCAGGGTACCAGAACCAGATGACTGGGCGCAAATGTACTTCCTCAAAGGAACGCGAGAGAACGATTCCTGTGTGGTGTTGCCCGGCTTTTGGTATGGATAGGTTGAGTTGGGAGGTGCAGGGGTTGGGAATAGGCTCATTCGGCTGTCACTGGCAGGGCCTAGCTGAAGCCACCAGGGGCAGAAGAACGAACCAGTGCCGCCCCAGCTGGGCAGTCGTTCGCAGTAATGCTGAAGGTGTGACCCTGCGCTAGAACCGCACAGCTGCTATGTTTCGGATCAGCAGGGTGAGTGGCTTTTGCGCGCGGCACCCAAGAAATAGATGAACGCCAAGATGCTGTCTAAATGAACAAGGACTGGTCGTTGGAGGAATAACTCGAAGCAGAGCGTCGCCGTGCGCACAGCGGAAGCCGTCGCCTATCTGAGCAGACGCACTGCTGATCTGATAGGGGCATTGTCATGATGAGTGTGTGGGGATGACCCCTGGCTAGGTTGCTTGAGCCTTGAGGTGGTAGGTTGTCAGTGAGTTAAGACTCGAGAGGCCGGCTCCCACCTCCTCTTTACACCTTTTACCGCACATTAAAAGACCATCTCACGGCGAGCTCTCAACTACAGAGCAACACAGACGCGAAACGAAACTCCTACAACTGACTTCCTTGTAACCTTTCGGCACTTTGCGATCATTTAGCAGCGAACTCTATAACTCTAAGACAGTATGCCTGTCAAAATGAGAGAAGTGAGAGGGCGGTGATTGACCTGTGCATCTACCCGCAACCTTGGCATGTTGCACTATTGAAAAGGGGGATTAGCTGCCAAGACTGCGAATATTGGCATTCTGCACTGCCAAACTTTGCTTTCCAATCATCATGCGGTCCAACTGCCCACTCCACCATGTTCTCACTTCTGAACAAGCACGAGGACAAAAGACAATGACGGCCAGTCCTCTTGTTCTGCCTGCTTAAGGCGGGTTCCGTGACCTCCTCCTTAACTCTCAGGCAGTCACCGTTGTTAGTGTCACCATTCCAACTGAGTCGCTGGCGCCAAGACATTTATATCGATTCAACCTTGGCATTCTACAACGCAGGAGATTGGGACCTGAACATCAAACGGCTCGTATTCGATCAACAGAAATCCACAGACAAGGGGGAAATGCCTGGGTCTCGAAGGAATGGGGACATCAAAATCTGCGAAAACGAGGATTCGACGAGTAACACAAGGCAGGTGAATTTTGCAGGAAGAGCCTTGCGAACGATCGCGGCTGGATACAATAGAGGCCATTCGGGATCTCTAGTTTACTAAACCCGACTGGTCCGGCGGACAAGCCCTCACTTCAGACATTCCCCAAGTCTGCAGGGTTATACAGGCCCTTTACCGAGTGCAGCTACCATTGCTAAATGGATCAGCAAACATAGTACCGCCAATTCATCTTGGGACTCATTGAGCCTAGCGACGGTTTCCCGAATCCATCAGAACGCCGAGCAGTGGGTGCATCTTGCCGACCCCTTCAGATCGCCCGGGCTGAGTAGCCATCTTCGCTGTCGACTTATTTTGCACGAATGAGACTGTTTCCACCGTCTCCGAGCGACCATACGGAAAAGCCACCGAAACAGGTTGGAGAAGAAGGTGGGTTAAGCAATGCCAACATTACACCCATCTCAATATTGCACTCTGATGTAAGCGATCCCCGGCTGGCTTCAACTTGCTGCATTAATTCCTGATTCAGGGACAGTCTCCACGCCTATCGACCATGAAAGGATGATCTCGGACAAAGAGTCAAGACCACCAATTACGACCACATTGCCTTGCCCCATAGTCTCGACTTGCGTCTTTGGGGACATCAGATGATTACCAGGAACGAAGAAAATGCTTGGCTCGACTACATACCATGAGCTTTGAGTCATTTGCCAGCCTTATACCTGACAAATTGAGCAGATTCTCGGTCACTTCTAGTTTGCCAAAAGAATTTCTCCGTTGGCGAGAGCTTTGTGCGGAGAGATGTGTCGTACTGCTCGGCTCATCTCAGGGTCTGGTTTAGCCCCGCGTCATATTTCTCTCTACGCGTGTTCTTCAACTGTTGGTATGGAAGGAGCGCGAGTTCAACTGATGCTTGCATCAGTGTTGAAAGCCGCACGGGTTGATCAGCATTCATGATGTTTGCCGCAACCTTTAGATCTTACAGACTGGAAGCACAACAGGCCTGGGATCTAACGATGCCATCTTCGATGTAGGTGTTCCTTGATACTTAACCTGAACTTTGACCTAGCTGTTACGGTAGAGTTTTGCTAGCAACTCTCATTGGCCTAGTAACTTCCGGAGATCTTGTCTCAAACTCAGTCCTCCACCGGTCTCCGATTGACGATCGACCCAATTCCTCCACCACAAGAATAGGCGAATGGTCTCAACCCACAAAGGTCTGACGCTACAGCTCGAGTTCTTGGCGATAATTCATACCGGCAGCATACATGTGGGCAGCTGGACGGGAATGAAGTCATCCTGTGCTAACCGGTAGTCAATTCCATCGTCCGGTATTACGGGGTATAAAGGCCTCGACTAGTTACAATCAGTGGCACACCCTTCAATTAATACCCTTACAGTTGCCCTCATCACTTGGAACACTCCGCTTGGAGGGAGAAGCGGCGAACGAACACTCATGATCTGAATGTCTGGTCATGGGAAAACCAGAAGCAAACCACTGGAGCAGGAACGGCCGAATTTGGTAAATATATCCCATGTTATCTGGATGCACCGCTCTCCTAATTACCATAGACTGCAGCCAGCATCCAACAAGCATACCTTAAAGTATACCATTGAGCGATTGTTTAACCGAACCAAGTGGCCTAGCTAAGCCTTGTCCTGTCTCGACCTGGATGTCCGGAGTAAGCGTGTGGCCTTGCGCGTCGCAAAGGCAAAGGTTCAAGTTTTTGCGCCCTCAGTAGACGTTTAACCTGTTGGATACCTCTGCGGGGAGAGGCCAGTAGCTCACGGTCAGCTGCACTGAGATATCATACCTACTCACCCTTCAATGCCAAGTGTGTGTGGCATTGCCCTCTCAACACAGTCTAACCTAGTCCCTCTGAATCTATCGGACCGGGAATCTTGAAGAGTGAGAAGCAAGTAAGTGCAGTTGTTCTCTGACGTATCTACTCCCCTTGTGCCGGGCCACAACGTATCGTAATTGATGGTATCTGAGGTTATCAGGGTCTCTAGCGTCGGTGATGCTTTTAGTAGATAACGTAGGGAGCGGACGACATAAAATGCGGGGTCGGTCCGGCGCCGGCCACGGGCTCACGGCTTGAATCGGCTGACCCCTGCTTCCCCTCACGTCGCCGGCGGCATGTCATGATGAGGGAAAGATAAGAGTGCTGTTGGCAGCTCGTTTTCAGAGACACCACGGCGATTTCACTCCTCATTTCTCATTGCACCTCTCAAGTATTTCTCTCTTCGTTTGAGAAGGTACAGCTGTAGCGGCTCAATTTACCCTGACTCTGACACTTCCCAACACACCATGTCTGATATCAAGAAGTACCAGCTTGGAGACTTCACTCTTCAAACCGGTGGCACATTACCAGGAGCGTGGATTGCTTATAAGACGTTCGGCGACTCATCCCTTCCAGCGGTCGTCTATCCCACGTGGTACTCCGGTGCTATCGCAGATAATGAATGGCTCGTTGGAGACGACAAAACCTTGAACCCATCAAACTATTTCATAATCATTCCAGCCCTCTTCGGCAACGGACAGTCCATCAGCCCATCCAACTCAGATATCAATCCATTCCCCGACGTGTCCTTTTTCGATAATGTGAAGGCTCAATACGAATTGGTCACCAAGGAACTTGGGATCACCCATCTCAGAGCCGTCCTAGGATGGTCCATGGGCGCAGCTCAATCTTTTCAATGGGCGACGCAATATCCCGACTTCTTAGATATTGCAGCGCCATTTTGTGGCGCCGCGAAGTGCGCCCTGCACAATCAAGTTTTCCTGGAAGGCGTCAAATCGGCGCTTCTCGCAGCGAAGAAAACAAGCTCAGCCGGCAGCACGCTGGGACGCATTGCATCGGCCAAAGACAAGTCTGTACGGATCTGGTCAGAAGAAGAGAAACAAATTGGTCTGAAAGCTTTCGGTCGTGGATATGCGGGATGGGGATTTTCACAAGCATTCTACCGACATGAGCTACACAAGAAGTTTTATGGAGCCAAGGATCTCGAAGACTTCATGCAAACATTTTGGGAAAAGTGGGCTCTTAGCAAGGACCCGGAAAATTTGCTTGTCATGATTCACACGTGGCAGAGTGCCGATGTGAGCAACCAAGAGCCATACAACGGCGACTTCAAGAAGGCCATGGCGAGCATCAAGGCCAAGACCTTGGTGCTGCCCTCCAAGACTGACCTCTACTTCCCGTAAGAATCTCTTATCGAACTTTGGAAAATCCAATGCTGATAGTTACAGGCCCGAGGATTCCGAGTACGAGGTCGAGTGTATGAGTGAAGATGTTGGCGAATTGGCTGTCTACCCCTCCATTTGGGGCCATTGGGCTGGAGGTCCCCCAGGGAACTTTGAAGATGTCAAATGGCTAGACGAAAAGTTGAAGAACATCTTCGCTACAGCGCCAAAGAGGGGGTGAAGATGTTTGGAAGTTGCAGACGAAGTAGGCACGACGTTGCCTCATGATCTATATGTTCTCTTTACCAGCAGCAATAATTACCTTGTGTAACTAAGGAAGGAGTGAGACAACTAGCTTTCAACAAATCTTATGGATTCGTGCACATCACACTTCTTTTCTGGTGGGACACAAGATAGAGATGGATGCTGCTCAAAAATACTTTGTACACTCTCAAAGTCAAGATCTCTACACAATCGGACCTTTCTTTTATCCTTTCCTCATTTTCGTGAGGCTGGCTGAACAGCTATACCCTCGAATTTCTGCCGAATCTCTGTGGTGATACCAATCATATCGCAGACATCTTTATCATGCAACATGTGCGAACGGGGTACCCAACTTCCATGTATGCCATTGCGTAGCCGGAAGGGCAGTTCAATGATCGCTACGGGACCTTTTCCAAGATTCTCGGCGTCGATAATCAGAATGCAGGAGAGTCTGACATCTCGTCTATTTCCCACAAGTCCAGATTGGGCAATCCTGTTTCAAATGGAATGATACTGTAGTGAAAAGTTGTCGTTCCCCGTCTTCAAGACGTCAGATAGGCGGCCAATCAGAAGATTAAGCGGTCAAACTTACTGGTGGTGCTCAATATCTTCAAGCACTTTGTCAAAACACTGAACGGCAAAGCATGCAACCTATCCGAAAATATTCGAAGTAGGTCCCTCATCTCTATCACCTTATCTCGTAAATCGACAGATGCTGGATTTTTGATGATTCTAATCAGAAGAACCAGTCCGCATGTGACTGCATGGTATGAATCAAACCAGAAGTGGTTGGTAAGAACATCCCTCTCGTGCATCTCTACGAGGATAGCAATGGTTTCATCGTTGCTCTCTTCGCAGATATTCATTCGGGGATTTGCCTCGGACCCTGAGAAAGTGGCATTGAACAGGTATGATTGCGTCAGTAAGACGATGATGCAATGATATCTCAACCGTAGGTATAGCGTAGATCGCACCAATGATGCTGGAATTGCTGCTGCAGGTATGGTCAGATGCTGTGGTAGGCTATTCCACCACCCGTAAAGGTCTTGTGTTAACTGATCGATCTCTTTGCCATTATCGTGACGCTTCTCGGAGTTGCAGTGAAGAGTACGAGAAAGAAGACGCGTGAGACGGGCTGAAGCGAAGGCATACATGGGTGGCATGTTTGGGGCTCCGATGAGGTTCTACGATGCGATGTTAGTTGACGATCACATGTCATTGAGTTGGTCTGAACTACATCTGAAGAGGAATCGATATTGCTTAGATCAACAGTGATTCCTAATGATCTCCCCAGGACGCTGGTGAACCACTGGTCCAAGTCGCATAGTGACCACCAAAGCTTGGTCTTCTGCTCCGCCCAGAGAGGACTTTCTTCGTCAGTTGTCACATGCAACCCTAGTGACTGAGCAATTCTGACGGCGCTGCCGAGAACAACCCAGGAGGTATTCCGTTGATTTCTTCCCAGCCTATACAATGCCTGAGCTCCGTGAGCTGTGTTAGCTGAGCTCACGATCAGTAAAGTAGGGAAGAACAGCATTGTTACTGACCATGATGATGATGGCCTGAATGCTCTCGATACTTCCCTCCGCTATGACGCTCTCCATTTTCTTTGATGCAAGCTCAAAATGATGTGCATCGTCGTCAATGAGAGCCCGATGAGATGGATCGTGGCCTGAATTGACACGCTTGCGTCTGCGTTACCATGGGTTCTGACTATTGCATCAAAAAGCTTTTCTGGGCTCAGGACGTCAAACACGCAGTTGATGAAGCGAAGAAAGACGAGTCTGCATCTCTCACATGTCTTCCTATCGGGAAGTGCTGCATCGGGCTTTCTCGAAAGCGGTTCGCCGTCACGTAGATCAAAGGTGCCACTAGGTTGCAGCGCCGCAAGCCGAGGGAAGCTTCTTGTGATGCACAGGCTGACTTTGGATGAAGCACGGCATAGCTTGAGACACCGTTGAATCCTGGAAGACCATGAGTCAATTGCTGAGTTTGTTTGGGCCCAATCGCGTGCCTACTTACTTCGCTGGCGTGTTGCATCTGGAATGAACGAGCCCTCTGATAATGGTGATGCTGAGTCCTTGGCAGTGACAGTCGGTAGCAGATGCCCACCAACGATCTGTGAGCATGACATATTAGTAGGTGGAACTGGTTCTGCAAGTTCTATGGGAAACTCGGGTGCTTGTGGTGCTGCCTGAAGTGTGCTAACAAAAGTGCGCAGGTCTTCAACGCCTGACGAGATACCAGGGGCATAGTGCCGGACAATCGCGGCCATCAGTTCGAATTGCTCCTCCGAGATGTGATAGTAGGGTCGAATGGTGGCCTCATCAGTGACAACGCAATCTAATCTAAGTCGCTCACATCGTCGACAGGACCGGGACGTCGGTTTGTCGCACTCTAACTGTCAGTATGAGGCACAGTCATTGATGTAGTCGTGTTTCTCACTTTGATCTTTCGCCGTCTGCAATTGACGCAGCTGGAGGGTAGCAGACCGACTCTGCGAATTGTGTTCATGGTGGCAACGTTTAATTCATGTTGACAAGAGGCGAGTTCTTATGACCGGGGTAGCTTCAATTGCCCAGTGAGGGAACAATCATTGCCAGATCCCAGGATTACATAGAACACGAAGGGCAGGCCAGGAGACCGAAAGCCCAGAACATGATCACAGGCATGGGGAAGACTTGAATCCCGTGGAGATCTGTACTGTGGTCCCGGCTTTGTAAGTGTAATAGCATGGACCATATTTAGTCCTGTTAGGCACGAAACATTGGAATTTACCGGCTAGGTCAGATTTCCTCCAGATTGATCGTTTTGAAGATCATCTTTAGACCAAAAGATTCCCATTCTCTATGATTCATGCCTCTGAGTGTCATGATTCCAAAGCATCAGAAAAAGTTGGTGGGCTGTATGGCAGCGGAAGACGGATATTAGGGTGCAAACAGCATCCCGGAGAGGTGGCCCCACGGCGGTCACCGCTCTCCGTCCCATGCCGCGTTTCTTGAGTTCGGCAGTCGAGAGCGGTCTCCGCGCTGGATACCCACCGCGGATCCTTGATCCTTGTATTCAGGCGCCTCCGCAGCACTCAGTCCTGTCTAAGAGAACCAGGGGACTATCGAAGAGCAATAAAAAAAAACCACAGGATCACAGAAAATGATACGTTATCTATGTGTTGCCACGCCTCACGTTGTCGCAAAGGATTCAACGAATCTGCGAACACAACTCCGAACGAGCAATGGAAACCCAGGTTGCACAGACTGGGTGGCAAGTTCCAAGCTTCCAAGTCACCGCCGTAATCTTTGCATTCTTATGTCTGGTATGCCAAAGTCGTATCAGAACACCAACAAAGTATCGCACTGACACCTAAGGTAGCTGATAATCCCGCTCATCTACATTGTGCTTTTCCATCCTCTGGCCCGAGTACCAGGGCCTTTCTTGGCCAAGTTCAACGACTTCTGGCACGCAAAACAGCTGTACACAGATATGAGACATGAAACACTCTGTAAACTAAATGATAAATATGGTAATCACTACAGTCTGTTGCTCTCAATGATATCGATTATTGTGTATTGCTAGGTCCTTTGTTGCGCCTGGGCCCGAACACCGTCTCCGGGAACAGGACGGAAGAATTTCAGAAGGTTTACTCGGCGACATCACCAATCGACAAATCGCCATTCTACCAAAGCTTCACCCCAGGTTTTCAGAGTAGTTTCTCTTCAGTAGGTGCTGTGTACAAAGAGAAGAAGTCCATCCTCTCTCACGCATTCTCTCAGAAGAAGCTACTTATGGAGCATATTTGGAAGCTTTGCAAGGTCATGAAAAGTCAAAGCGAGGTAAACTTGGACGATTGTCTATCGGCTTTGACAGTTGACATCCTATCCGATGTTTGTTTTGGTGAGACGTTTGACTTGCTTCATAATCCCATGGAGAAGGTGAAGGTCAGCGATGGCTTAGTGCAAGCGGCAATATTCGTCTCTTTGGTCTGGATAAATCGCCTCCAAGTATTTCACGATGCTTTATACATTTTGGTTGACATACCTCTAGGAAGGCACCCTTTGGAGATGGCCTTTATTGCAGCAATTGCTTCGAAAGTTCTCGTACGCCTATACAACCCGGGGCTATCCAGCGAAGGTGAGTGCGTCTCCGGCCTCATGTAGCAACTTCAACTGAAACGGGTAGCTGGCAATCGGCGCCATCATCAAACAGAGACAAAGTTCCTCTCGTAGGCACGACATTTTCAACTACCTCCTTACTGCTACCAGTCCCACCACTGGTGTGCCGTTCCCTGATCGCGAGCTATTCGGTGAAGCGATAGTCATGTTTGTGGCAGGATCTGGTACCACATCTACTGCTCTTTTGACAATACTGTGGCATCTATTGGCCAATAAGAATGCATATGACAAGCTGGTTTCGGAGATCAGATCTACAGTCACGGGGCGTGATGAGTTGAGCTATCCTAAGATTCAGCACCTCCCATACCTGAGAGCCATGATAGAAGAAGGATTGAGAATATTTCCACCGAATGCAGGCTTCATTCCAAGACAGGTTCTCGAATCTAACGGGGCGTTCGTTCTCCGCGGCGTGCATTTGCCAGTGGGGGTAAGTCCAAGATATCATCCATTTTAATCTCAGGAAGGCGGAGACTTATATGGTTCCTTTCTAGACAAAAGTCGACATTGCAAATATGGCTATGCATAGAAGCCCCGAGTATTTCGAACGGCCTAATTGTTTCATCCCAGAACGCTGGATCGGAGATGGTCAATCTGCGGTGAAGGACAAGTCGGCATTCTCTCCCTTTTCCAAGGGCCCAAGGGCATGTCTAGGAAGAACGTGAGTGAACCCGCTGCAGTATGTTACAGGAAATTACTGACCTTTGCTCTGCTTCAGGATGGCATACATGGAAACGTCTCTTGTCTTGGCAGCAATTTTCTTGGAGATGGACCTAGAGTTTCAGGATCCTGAATTTGAGGCAAGACAGGGCTACACAGCGACGGATTCTTTTGTTCTAGTGAGACCAAAAGTCGGAATCGTTGTAAAATCTCGCCTTTAGGAGGGTGCGGTCGATCTGGGAGGTATTTTGGTCTTCTTTCTGGTGGCAAGCGTCCAGTCTTCGCTGTCGTGATCTCGGCAAACTGGTTGCATCTGAAGGGGACCACTATATCAAGAAGGCACAGACCATTAATCTTGTTCATAAGACTGTCACTAGGGGCTGATCAAGTTAGAGATCGTGGTTGAAAAGACGGGAGCAATTTAGGCTAAAGGAGTCGATCTCGTTCACCCCTGCTGATCCGATCAGGGACAACCGGCTAGGTCCAGAATGCCCCCAAAAGCGTTGATCGACTTCCCCGGTGACTAAAACCCTGCACATGTAGGTCTTGAACAGTCACGAGGGATAGAAATGGGGGGGAGGGAAGTGTGAGGATGTAGAATAGAATGGCCGTTTGATGGTAATTATATGAATATCTTGCCAAAAGCCCACGCCTATACCCGACATCAGCCGCCCATGTTGAATAGTAATGAAAATGGTATCTAGTAAGTAAAGAGTGATCTCTCCAACGCTAACGTAATCTGTGGGCTTAAATAGGCCGTCTCTGAAGGATTCATAGTTGATTCCGCACCAATACAATACAATCCACGCAAGGATTGGCTCACGAGAACCCCCTTGCTTCCACTTTTTGTGACGAAACCTGCACAATATCGCACTTGACCTCGATCGGCGCTCCTGGTTGCAGCTCGATCTCGTCGTCAGATTTTCTCCTCCCCGCCTCGATTCGCGTTTCGACAATGGCGTGGTGATTTGGTCTGTAACCACCCAACTCGATAGACTCCTGCTGCCGTAACGGAGACGGCATCTTATCCGTCTGACTGGTGAAATCAGGGCTGTCCCTCGGGGCTTGGATAGGGAGCCCTGCCTCGCGGCTCGCATCAGAATGGCTCAAATCGTAGCTGGCGATGCCATAGAGATCCGCCTTGCTATCTGACGACCCTGCTCGTCGTTCCGAGTAGCGGGCAGAGTAGTGGTTCGGATTACCGAGTGTACCACCAAGCTCGGCATCGCGGTGGCGTGAGGTACTTTGGGTGTTCTCAGAGTAGTCTCCGTTCTTGTGGTATTTCGAGGACTTCACAATCCGGCTCGAGAGGGCGGGGATGAATCGAGAGACTAAAGGCCGGAACGTTGGGAGGCAAGCGCAGACAAGGCCACAGCAGAGTTCGCCGATGGACCAGCCGGCAGTTTCGACATTTTGCCAAGTGAAATCTTCTTCGAGTTTGAGGAATCGAATTCTGATGAAGGATATGGTACATGTGCTGTTGAAGGATTAGTCATAATAGGAGATGGTCATGCAATCGAGGGATGAGACGTACAAAAAACCCAGACAGAAGATACCAAGCAGGACGTATTTCTGGCCCCGAGCTAGGTTCAGTCGGTGAATTACTGGCAATGGCAACACAAAGACAATGATGTCGGTGATGATGTTGCCTGCTGCGTTGATGTACCACAGGGGGTAGTTCGGGATGCATGTGCCATCAATGCTCTTGTCCCAGAAAGCCGGGATAGGGGTACAGATGAAGATCTCAACAAGGATCTGGGAAATGCTCCATGCACCGACTATTACCATCGCCGCAATGAAGACCTTCTTCATCTTTTGTACAGCCAGGACTCGGTAGTATTGGAAGAGAAAAGTCATCTTGATGCCGGCCAATGCTGCATTATAGAATACAACGGTGACGTAGAATGCCTTCAAAATGTTAGTAGACGCACGCAGCAGATCACGCTGAATGTCGACTGACCTTCATGTAGGCTTGGATTTGTTCCGAAGTAAGGAAGTAAACGTGGTGACCGAGGCCATTTCTGGTGTCTACAAGTTGTTAGATACTATTAAACGTCGGCACGGAAGAATTGACTTACTTAGTGCGACAGTCAGGCCACATCCAAGCACCAAAAGCTAAACAGCGATGGTCAGAACCAAGTCATGGAGGTGGATATTGCTTTGGAGAAACTTACAAAAGCAAAGACGGACGCCCAGTCATCCATACCAAACTGCCGTATCACAAATATTCGGGTGTACACTCGTATTGATACAGCCAAGAAGGCAACTGAAAGCACAAGGCTGGCGATGCCAACAACGATCGGTACCCGCGAATCGTCCGGGCTCATTCCTGGAGGAACTTCCATGCTATTGATTAACTCTCCTTGAGCAATGTTGACAGCTACGTTTGGTTGGTAGTGAGATCAAGAAGCATTGATAGCCCACGAGGACGGGCTGGCACGTGGCAATGTGCTTTTCGTTCCTCTTCAACGGCGGCTGATGATGGGGATAGGTGTGGGACGTCGGACGAAGAAAAGCATAGGAATCTAAATGCCAAGGGATGCCGTCTTTCTATATTGACAAAAGCTTGGCTATGCCAGCCTTGACTGGTCTTAGATCGAGGAGGCACCTTTGCGCGGGTGTGGCTCGAGAAAGGGGCAGAACACAAAGAGGGTGTGAGACATCCACGAGGAGGAGCTGCCCGCAAAGAGTGCTACACTAGCACGCCTCGCACGCTCGAGGGACCCTCAGGATTCTGATATTCCGTGTCTCATATGGCTTAGACGTGGAGACCACCGTGGGATCGACAAATCTATTTCCAAGGATACTGTCGATTGCCTTTGGGCAGAAAGAACGCAATGCAGGAGCCGTGCGCGCGGTACGGGTACCGGTTGACTGCTCGGAAGGCAGGAAGACAACTGGGCAGAACTAGCACAACGGTTGTGGTTTCTCTGATGACACCCTTTGTGCAGTTTCGTACACCTGCATGACGACCTAACGAATTGGCTAATGGGGAGTGACACCTCGTTGACTAGCGGAAAAGCCGTAGCGGGGAAGCCATGTCGGACCGGCTCCGCGTGTCGTTATGAAGGTTTAGACGAACTAACGGGCTTCGATTCGTAGACTGCACCCGGAAGGTGGGAAATAGGAGAGGAGGGTGGCAGGCAGTGGATAGTCTGCGGTGTTGGTGGTCTGCCAGCTTAGGGACGCAACGTTGTTCTCGACGCGCAGATGATGGCAATCTCCCGGCTTTGCTGGTACGCTGGCACGCTGACGGCGCATGGATTTGGCGGCACTGCATTCCTCTCCTCACGGGTAAGGCGGCAGGCATTCTGGGATTCTGCCATTTTGGAGATGCCACGATTCAGCTGCCCTCGATAGAGAGACTCGCAATGTCTCAGACCACCTCCTGGCATGTGCAAATATGGAGCTGGGAACTTGGGAGTCGGCCCCGAGTTGGAGTCGATGTCTGTGTGTCAAAGAGATAGCCCAATGATGATCGGCTGGACAGGGTGATAGGCTTGAACCCCGGGTATCCAAAGTCGTATACCGTCCCTGCTAGCCCGGGAGAGGGACCGGGGTAACCCCTGTCCGCTTCTCGGTGAAAGAGGAGACTATCGCGGGGATTTATGTCGCCAGGGTCGCGGCTGACTCGCATGCGCAGTAGGCAATGACTGTTGTTGGCGCAGTTGCCAGGCATCGGCGATCACTGCTGACGGGCAGGAAAAAGAAATTGGGCATCAAATAGACCGCGAAGCCTTCTGCCGGGCCGAAGACAGATATTGATAAAGCCATGGACGAATGACCTTGACTACCTAAACCATCTGTTCATCTGATTGGCAGACTGACTTTGGCTTCCAGAATCGGGTGAAACAGAGACAGTTCAGAGCTCCTTTTTCGTAAGACCAGCCAGATCATAGATGGCTACCCTCTTGCGTAACAGCGTGCCAACAGCGCCTCGCCTACGAAAATAACCTGAAAGGATGAAAATAACGGATAGATCTCTCACGGCTTTCTCGCTCTCGCACAAAAAAGGTAGTATTTTCTGACCTTGGAAGTCTCGGCCGCGCTCTCACCGGTGCCGATTACTCACTATGGGGGGTAGACTCGTTATTGCTACTCAACCGAGCATATTCGGCGACGGCGACCGAGCCGGTGAAGAGGAGGGCCCACGCGGGTTCCTTGTTCTTCGCTCTCGTCGTCGAATCCAGCCTTTTCAGCTTGGCGTTGAAGGATCCCGGCCTGGCAAGCCTAGCAGCCTCTGGAAGCGTGGATCTGGTAAATCATGCCACTCAAGGAATCGCATTGGTCAGAACCTGGCAGACGAGGGTCTGAGCGCAATCACGCCGTCGGAGGGACGAGCCGGGGGGATAACGGGCAACGAGTATCCGTACTCTTCAACGCCTATCGACTTGATTAGGACGACCGTCAGTACGAAGGTCCTTTTGGCTCCAACGTTTGGCCCGACGCTGGCGTGTCTGGCTAAACATCGTTCGTTCTCTTCGTACCATATTCAAGCCACAGCTGCGGCAACGAAGCATAAACTTTAGTCCATTGCCATTTGGTGAGCCAGTGGCGTTCCGCGGAGTGAAGAATCAGCGGCTTTATTGGCGGACACGGTGGAATATGGAAAACTTGCTAAAATGTTTGACAGGTACATCTTTCTGCAGAGCACGGTCCCGGTGTCAAGCATGCCACCCAAAGGGCCAATATTCAATACGGATAGACGATGCTCAAAGAAGCCTGCCGGGAGCATCAGCGCGACTATCCAGACGAATTGCAGATGCAAGAGATTTTGAAAGGCACCCGGAGACCGGAACTAGCCCCGCTCATCATCGGGACTATGGAAAAAAGCATCACGTCAACCGGTGGCACGGTTGATAAGTTCATCGTAAAGCTCACTGCAGCATGTGTTCCACTTCGAATCCCTCGAAGATTGCCTCCTTCCCCGCCGCCTGTCATAACGAGAACGTGGCAGTGGAGAGGTCCGAGAACTGACCATCACAACGACCCTACACGCCCAATTGACCATTGACATTGACGGGAACGAGTAAGATATCCTATTGAAGCCAATAGTGTGCATGACATCAACTCCGATCTTGCAACTTTGTAAGTGGGCTTCGTCGGTGCGCGATATCCACCAGAAAAGGCTCGTCTCGCGAGATCTACTGGCTCTTGAAGGTTGAAAGGGGTCAAAGCCAAGCTCCATCCGGACTTCGTTTACCAAACTTTAGCGTCCAGGGTCCTATGTACATAGAACACCTTTTGGAGACACGCGGGGCAACACAGGACATTGAAGGTCGCTGCATGAGGGTATGCCTGCGTCCTGATTGCTCCGTTACAGCTGAAGAATGACAAGCGCGGCCCGGATCCGAGCCGGCTTCTGCGGCTTGACGACCGTTTCTCAATGATGTGAGACGTTCGAATAGGTTGCAACAGTCGTCCGACACACGCCGGTAAGCAGATTGGATCGTGCTCCGCAAGTTCAGGCGAGGTTTTGGGTGACTGAATCGCATCCCAAAAATGTGGGTGTGTTCCCTGTGACACCTTCGCCCAGTGGGCGTCTCCAGGAACCCATGGTCCATGTGCGATACAAAAGCTATAGCAGCTGTCGACTTCGTCTCTGCATCATCACCTGCACGTCCAACTTAGCCAACTTGGCAGGGGACTGACTGAATCGTCTATCTGCTGATTCCCTCCACCTGCTGCTGCTGTGGTGCGTGGAGGATGCATGGGGAGAAGTTCCACCGAGTAAGGTAGAGTAAGCTTACGCAAGAGGGATCCAGGAACAGAATGCTTATCCTGTGGATTCATGCAGTTGCGAAACGTGCTTCCTTCGCGCGGGATACATTTGTGCCTTGTTTTCGTTCCTCTTCGACACCTCCACTTTGCCCCTTCAACCTGATTCCAAGCGAATAGTGGCTTTTGCGGTGCAACGCCTGCGGTAGATGAGGGGATGAAGCAACATCGTGCTGATTCTGTCAGTCATCATTCTTGTTGTGTTGTGCACACCCTAGCAGTGAAATGAGCGGAAAGAATGAGGGATCCGAGTCTCCGATGGGTTGTACGTCCGCGCCAAACGATCCAAGACTCAAGTGAATACCTAGGTCTGATCTCCGATGCTCCTTGTCATTCCCTGGTACTGTCCCCCATCGTCCAAATCTGAGATGCTGGGATACCCCAAAGAGCCTCGAAATGAGTCCAAGACGGCAGTGCGTAAGGCTTCGGAGTCATCCTCGTCACTCGTCTCTTTAGGTACCAATGCTTGATTTGTCAATTCATCAATGTTCCCTCTCATCGTGTTGATCGTCACCGCGAAAATCCCGATGACATACAAGCCGGTCGTAACGATCGTTGGCAAGCTTCACTGAGGCCCGCGCATAGAGTTCATCTCTCCGATCCGGAATCCCGCGGGTGCATCTTCTTGGCCGATGTCACGCTCAACGGCGTCCAGAGGCTCACGGACTCTACAGCGCAGTCTCTGTTGCTACCTGTCGGTGATAACTTTTGCAGGCAAGCTGTTCCGCGGACTGTGGACAGCCTCTGGGAAATACGGCGGCTTCGTTCTTGAACGTTTTTGCGCTTGTGAGGACTCAAGGAAACACGAAGTCAACCCAGCATTCAATGACTCGTAGATGTTCCAAGACCATGTAAACGTCTAGAGAGAGGGAAAGCGCGGAAACGCGCTCCTCTTGAGGATACAGCTGACTGCCACGACTGCCCGGGGATTGACAAGGAATATTCGCTTATTCCTCGCTGAATTCCACCGCGCGAGCCAGAACAGCTCGCTGAAACCCCTGGCATGTCCGCCTAGTGTGTCACTCGTCATTCATGGCGGGCCGATCTAACGGGCACTGCGCCGGTGACAGACCCTTTGTAGTGGGGTAGAAGGATCTGATTCCCGGAGCGTGAGGGGAGGGGCCAGGGCGCGGCGACGCCATCAAGACCGATCCGGCATGTCAAGACGGGCAGGTTGTTGTTCCTGGATCCTCATGGCTTTGTTGATAACTACTTAGGTATACAATGGTATCGGGATTCTACTGTAATCTGCTATCGGCGCGAAGGATCAGTCCGCCTGTTCTCTTGACCCCATGCTGAGCTGTACCGCGCAATTGATAAACTTTGAATTTCGTCAAGTGATCACCCTCATTATACCAAACCCTTGGGAGACTGGGGTCTAAACTATGTAGTCCACCGCAGAAATCGTCGCATATTCGAGGAGTACGAATATCATCACGAAACCGATCATTCCCTAGAGCTTTACAACCTTTCATTAACATATGGGCAGCAAGATCCCAATCCCGTTAGAACTCTTGAGTCTTGATGAGTGAAGCTTGCCTTACTGTACGAGATTACGTATTCACATGACCACAGACCCGCCCAGCTCCGTCGTGACCCATTCTGGTGCAGCAAATCGCACCCGACTTTGAATTATCCCCCCATCATTCGCGCAGTCCTCCTCGTGAAATCAAACAGTTCGCAAGAGGATTCCTGCGGCTCTGGCTGGCTGGCCAAATGGTAAGGCGTCGGACTCCTAATCCGAAGATTCTGGGTTCGAGTCCCAGGTTGGTCGTTCAGGTTGCGATCACAGCAGCTCGGTCTTTTTGTTCTCGCAGTAAACCATAACACTAACAGAGGCCGTCGTCTTCTTTTGTCCTGGCGGTCATTCCGTCTTTCTGTAAGTCAAGAGAAGAGGAAAGCTGCAGCTGTGCATGTCTTTCTTAGAACTTTGCTGAATAAAGGTTAACATTTGGCTCAATGGCAAGTCTCTTCACGCGATCGAGTAGGTTCCATGTCTGTTGCTCGACGCTCATCATAGCCATCAAGGTTTATCTTGTTTATTACACAAATTCTCCAGCATTACTGGGCAACAAAACTACCGAGATAGTCGGCCTTGCCAACAGGAACCCCCTTTGATCTCAAAATGGCGTATCCTGCATTCAAGTGGAAGAAGAAGTTGGGAATTCCATGGCTCAAAGCTGCTTCTTTCGCAGTGACCTTCAACGTCTTGCCACCAAAGATAGGCCTAGTAAGATCATGTTAGATCCCCTTCCTGTCTCAATTCATGGGTTGATCACTTACAAGTCAACCTGCGAGTCAGCCTTGGCGTTGACAGTCGCGGCGTCGACCTGGCCCAGGAGCTCCAACGCATCCTTGATGCGCTTGTGGAGATCTGCGATAGTATTCTCCGTGTTCTCATAAGGCTCCAAATCAACACCAGTCAGACGGCTGATGTTAGTCTTGACAGTCTTTGTCGCATTCTGGACCTGGAAAGTGAGGGGGAGCTGGTCTTCGACAAGACGAGCCTCGGGATACGTGTTTGCATCCACGTTGTTGACCTTAGCGTGCTCCTCTGCCTTTGTCAGAATGTGATCAAAGGTCTTGAGGCCCTTGGTCAAAGTGGGAATGACTGCGTCGTAGACGGTAACTGACGCCATTGTTGCGGTGTTGAGATGAGGGGAGGTTGAGGGGAAGGTCGGAAGTCTCGGGAAATAGAACGAGAGCTTTTATATGTGTTGATAGAGTTCAATTGTCTGTGTGGCCAGCTTCGAAACAATCACCATGAAACGGACCTCAATGCCGTCTTATATAATTCTGTAGATCAATTGACAACAAAGCGGTATGGCACAGATTTGTAAGTCGTACCGCAGGATTGCGTGCTTGGTAAGCTCCCTCATCAGTGCACCTGCAAGTTAATCTCACGACTAGCGGTCACCGCCAGGAACGCATCTGATCTTACACAGATTCAGCGCCCTTCGGTTAGCTGTTTGATGTCGTGATGGTCCGGGGATGAGGGGCTTCCCCTGGTCTTCGCCATTTACGGAATTCGGTTTGCGGTTTTCACGATACTAGTGGAACGTCACGTTATCGGTTCTTAGATGGCGTCATCAGCCTCTCTATCGAACCCCGCGATGTCGCTGCGCGGGCTGCAGTTCATGGAATGAATAGAACAACAGCATGGTTCTGCTAGTGTCGTTGGACAATACTGTGCTCTAATCACATCGAATCGATTGATGCAAGGGATTTCTAGATGATGGGACCTTTAGTCCGATTTCGGATTGAACCATTATGCCGCAATAGCGAATGATATCGAACGACCAGACATGACTAGCAGCCATTGAACAGCCTGTCAACCGAGTTGACTGCAGTCCTATGTTCTTGGAAATTGTCTTACTTGTGTTCAAAAAGATAATCGGTGCTTAATGTGTTGCGAAGGACCCAAACCAACTTAAAGTCATTATTTGCTAGCATGAGCCTACGTGTACAGGTATCCATGATTGTCTTTCCCATCTCCTACCCTTGAAATTCGGCTTCAGATATGGACTTTCCAGTCCTATTCAAGGCATCCCATCTGTTAACAGATCTTGAGTACTGGTCATGGGGTAACACCCAGAAATTTAGTAGAAACCGAGGTGCTCACTGTCACACTCATGATGTTGTTGTCTCAATAATACCATTGAGGTCTGAATGGCATGCATTCGATCTCCTTCACCCATCACTCGTCTGGACCACAATTGATATGAAAGGTGTCTTGAAAATAACTACAACTTGCATTCCTAGTTCATGGGAAAACCTTGTGTATAACGTGGTACCCAGAGTTTGATGGTGGTAAATCAGGTTGCGTGATATCAGACTCTAAGGAGGGAGTATGGAAAAGTTTGGAAGCTGCAGACCTGAACTAAGAGCGGCCCATCCTGGGCTTAATCCAGCCGATCCGTCGACTGTGAACTTTCAAGAGAAGTATTATTGGAACACGATCTTAAAGGCTAGACGTGACTGCTGTTCCTTTTTACTCGACTTGCGAGTGACTACCTGTTCTAAACCCATCGAATCAATCAAGGTTCCAATACCTTAGACTGATTCTATGGTCTTCTTCTGCCATAAGTGCAGAATTAGAATCCTGGAGTAGATTCGCTCAGTCGTGGTCTATTTTACTGCCAACTGCTTGTATATATTAATTGTCTCTAACTCTCTACTACCTTAAGCAACGTCGAAAGCCCGCAAGTCTCACAACGATTGTCTTAAACGGCACAAAAGCTTTCGAACGTAACATCCAATTACAGAAATTCGTTATCTTTGTTTGCTTCCAACAAGTCGCGCCGCGTGGACGCATCGGGCCAAGAATACAATGAGGCAGGCGAAATTTGTGGCGACGAGATAGCGAGCTGCCAACAATTATAACCAACACAACATCATCACAAAATTGATCTGTCCCGCATGGAATAGCCAGTAATATCTATGAAGCCTGCTCAAAGCAGAGATTGTCATCGTGTTTCCTATAGCATCCATCTTTAGTCTCGTGGGTAGTGGCTGACATTTGCCGAACTTACCCCTCATCTGAAATTTGTCACCCAAACACCAGCCTTGACAATCCTACCAATCCATGGAGATGCACGGGTTACACTGTTTTTCGGCTCTAACTCCGGCATGGCGGCTATGTCGGATTGCCGTGAGCCGTGGATAGCGTGGGGATAAACCCCAATGTTTCTGGAATCGGAATCTCTTCCCTCAACCACGACAGACCTAGATTTTAGTAGCAGAAATACGCAAGCTCAGGCATCCTGAAATATTCATCGAAAGCACGATTTTATCACTAGACCCTGTTTCAAAGAATCTGACTGAAATCTAACTCACTTCGTTCATTCATCATGGTTCAGAACGATCGTGTGCCGCATTGCACAACCAACGGCAACTCCCTAGGAGACCTGCAGTAAGTTCAACACTGATTCACCATTCACAGGAGCGAATATGCTTAAAAAATCTGCGACAGGGAAGACGTAGACTATACATGGGCAGCTCCGCTTCTTGAACGGCCTATCGACTCTGATCGCAAAGTTCGGGTCATCTGCGTTGGCGCGGGCTTCAGTGGCATTGGGGCATCAATCCATATGAGAGAGCATATTCGAGACATTGACTTCCAGGTCTACGAAGCTGCAGATGACATCGGCGGAGTTTGGCATCACAATCGATACGCTGGTGCCGCATGCGACATTCCCGCGCACAGCTACCAGTACTCCTTTTGTCAGAATACCCAGTGGTCCGAATTTTATGCGCCTGGTCCAGAGATTCACAGATACTTGAAGAAGGTTGTCGACCATTACAAATTGCAGAGTCTCATCAAGCTGCGGCACCGAGTCGTCGGAGCCGAATGGTCCCAAGAACGTGGAAAGTGGTCCGTCAGAGTGTTAGATCTAGACAACGACGAGGAGAAAGTAGACGAGGCCGAATACTTTTTGTATGCCACTGGTCTTCTATCGAAACCCAAATGGCCAACGATTACAGGTAAGCTTTATCCACATGCCCGAAAGTCTGTGGATAATAGCAACGAAGGCAAGCACAGCAGAGCTGATAGATAATGAAAGGTCGAGAAAAGTACAAGGGCATTCTGCATCACTCTGCAGCTTGGGATGCCGCCAAGGAGGAAGCCCAGGAGGGATTCTCATGGAAAGACAAAAGAGTGGCCGTCATTGGTGTAGTAAGTAATAAGTCCAGCCCCAATAAGCAGTTTCCATTCTGAAGTCCGTGTTCTTCTAGGGATCTAGTGCGATTCAGATCATGCCACAGATGCAAAAGAAAGCAAAACATGTTACGAACTTTGTAAGGAGTCGAAGTATGTATGCCATTTTTCTATAAGGCACCGTAGACAAGCTAATCAATAGTCGTCATCAGCTTGGGTCTCCTCCACATTTGCCTCAGCCTTTCTTGAGCGCCTCAACGAAGGCGCAGGTGCTAGTAACCGTGAATTCACTCCTTCCAAGATCCAGCAAGCTTACGCTCTTTGACGCTGAGATCTTTCCAGATGTATTTTCTCCCGAGGAAAAGAAGAGCTTTACAAACGAGGAGTTCTACTCTCAATTCCGTCGAGAGTTGGAGAGAGGACTCAACGCCGTACACAAGATTACCGAGCAAGGCCAACCTTTGCAGCTAGAAGCCCGAAGGATCATCAAGGCTAAGATGATGGAGAAGCTTGCATGCAAGCCTGAAATAGCTGAGAAGCTTATACCTGACTTCCCAGTTGCCTGCAAACGACTCACGCCGGGACCGGGTAAGCTCACGGGATCTTGAATTGCACAACTCCTCCAATCCTTTCTGTGCCAATGTCTAGGAAAGACGTTTCACTGACATGAAAATTCTCTAAGGTTACTTGGAGAGTCTCACGGCAGACAATGTCGAGTTCTGTTCTCATGACCTGGCATCGTTCACTGAGAAGGGCGTCGTGACAGCTGATGGCCGCGAACTTGAATTTGACGCGATCATTTGCGCCACTGGCTTTGTGAGCTACCTTCGTGACTGAATGCCTTACTTCAGGGTTAACGCACATAATCAGGACGTCTCTGCTGTACCTAGCTTCCCGATCTATGGCTGTAGCGGCATCAATCTGCAAGACCTGTGGGCCACAGATGCCAAACAGTACTTGGCTGTTTGTGTTCCTCAAATGCCTAACTTGTACGCAAGCATGGAGTGTTCAATGCCCTCAAAGTTGCGTCCGCTTATCTTTTTGATAGCTTCCCAATCCTAAGCGCTCAGTCTGGCGTTGGTTCAGGGTCCTTGCTCATCTTGATGGAGCAACAAATCGCATACGTCACGAAGTGTATTCAAAAGTGCATCCGTGAAGGGTACAAGAGCATTGTTGTGAAGGACGAAGCTGTGAAATCTTTCCTTCAGTACGCAGACAACTACTTCGACAGGACTGTGTACACCGGTAAGCTAGTCTCTTCTTGTCCAATCACCCGGCTTCTCAACTTGTGCGACAAAGACTGACACCTCTGTGTTCCCCAACTTTTAGGTAGTTGCAAATCATGGTACAAGAATGGGGCTTCGGGCAAGGCAAAGATCCGAACCCTGTGGCCTGGTTCTTGTCTACACGGGTATACCGCTCTGCGTCACCCTCGATGGGAAGATTTTGAATACGAGAGGGCCGACGACTATGATCATCGAATGGCATGGCTTGGTAACGGAGATGTCCGACCGGATCTTGATCGAGTATTCTATCTAGACGAGATTTGGGCGATGCACAAGGTTTGTCCACAATAAGTTTTCACACATCTACTACCCCATTTCTTTACTAACTATGCCGATGGTAGGATCATCCAATGTTCCATGATTGAAGATTCGGGGGGCTATATAATGCGGGGATTTACCCGCATATGCCCGCATGTAGGCACGTGTCAAACAAAGTAGAGTTTGCCGGTGGACTTAAGGTTGTTTCATGATAGGTTCCAGGATAAACATGGAGACAGAGATTCTTCCGGGGAAACATGAATTTTCGTTAATTGCCTTCAGCAGGGAAGTTTGGTTTGCGATTCCGTTTACACGCGGGCGTTCTTGGATTCCACGGGGTTAATTATGCCGCTCAGGGTGAGGAATTATTGTTTATTGAACACAAAAATAGCCATCAAAACATCCTAGGTCGAACCCTTTGGGCTGAGATACAATGATTATGTAGGTTAACGTAACATAGACTCAGAAATATTTGTTGGAGAGGTGTGATCATTCAGTAGTTTACCATATTGCGACTTCAACCTACGGCCGTTTCCGAACTCGGGCCCTAACACTCTACGGTCCACTCATTCTTCTTCTTCTTCTTCAGCGATCTATGCCAAATCAAGCCTTGACACATTCAATGACCTGCATCTTCATGTCCAGGCCATGAATCTTCTCGATTTTGAGCCCAGACCTAGCAACAAGTACTTCCCAGTCTTTGGCCGTTCGTTCTTTTCCCCCAATTCCGAGCATGCTGAAGTCGGTCATGGCGCCAATAGGCGGGGGAGGGCTGGGAAGGACGTATTCAACGATGAGTACCTTGCTATCTGAACTCATGGCATCCGATAACTGCGTGAGCATCGTGGCGCAGTCATCGTCTCCATAGTCGTGCAGACATCGCCGGATCCAATAAATCAGTGCATCTGCATGTGTCAGCTGATCTTCAAGGACATGCGAGAGATTCGAAAGCTTGTAAACGTACTTTTGACGGGTTGCGCTTTGTGGAAATCGTGTACTTGCAGCTGTACTCCATCGAGCCCGGGATCTTTGAGTTCGGCAACCTGTTCAATCACCTCATCTCTGTCCTGAAGGATGATGCGATCGGCTGGAAGGAAAGGGTTCTCCTTCATGATCGCCTTGATAGCATGGCCCTTACTGCCACCCACATCCACAAGAATCAGTCTGTCGTGCTGCTCAGAGAGCTTCGTCTCCACCCAGCCAAAGTCATAGATGCCAGCTAAAGGAATGAATTGCTGCACCATCTCCATAACTTCCATAAATCTTTTCACCTGCGCAGGGTTCTCTTGGTGAATTTCCCAAACTTCCATTTCGGGCTGACCATGGGAAAAGGCATAAGGCGTATGGCGGCGAGTAGCCGGCTCGCGGCGGCCGTACTCTTCGAAGTACTTGGGGAGCCCCATAGCCGTGACTACATGCTCCTCGAACCTAGCAGACATGTTAAGTGATTGGACGAGGAAGTGACTCTGTTCTGCCTCACATCATGTGTAGCAAGACCTCATTGGGCATCCCAGGAAGATATTTGCGCGACTTGTCTGTATGTGCAATCTTGTCCACGTCAATCTGACGCAGTAGTCCACCGGAAACAAGGACCCAAGCTAGCCTTCCTTTTTCCGATGTCAATATCAACGTTTATCGACAGCTTTAGTATGGAGCTGAGCGAGCAGGCTGCAGACTTACGGACAAGAGGCTCATCCGCTGACAACTTATCGGCCAGCTCAGAATATTTGATAGAACCTTCCGATGGAATCATTTCTAGGGCGTTCCAGTCAAGGAATAACTTCAGTCCAGTCAGTTCCATGACCTTGATCATCCAGTCCATCCAGTCCGGCGTCGGTCCTCGCGTTGCCGTGAGGATCTTTTGTGCGATGTCGACGGCAGCGCTGTTCTTTTCGACATTGCTAGAAGTCGAAGTCGTCAGCTGCGAAAGCTGAGATGCTAGTGTTGCGAGGGTCTCGGAGGATTTGCTCATGGCTGAGTCTGTGGTGGAGATGATGAATATGAGTTACTGCAATGGGTGTTTGGAAGGCTTGATAGCTTTTGATGGCGAGAGCAGTACGAAGCTCAAAGAACTCTTTTTTTAATACATATATCTATGCTCTCCATTGGAGAGTTGGCATCTCAATCCAAGGCCCGGCTTACATCGAGCAGGGATGAATTCACCGAACGAAATCACCGAGGCCCGGGTGGGCCTCAAGAGGCCGATATATGCCCCGCTTTGCCGTTATCCCCGCGCCGAGAGCGGGGCCGAATCCTTCGGCCCTTTGGCAGGGGGCTCGCTGCCCTCTTGGATTTGAGGACCAACCGGGCAACCCCCGAAAAGACCGTAGGGCCTTCCCGGGGATTTCCAGCTGTCTTTGTCAGTCGAGACCCTCAGCCTCGCCAGCTCCAGTGAGCTGAACTACGAATCGCATTCCGCGGATGGTTGTCACATCAGCTTACTCAGTCATTTCGTCCCATTCTTTGGCCGCCTTTGCCGCCATTCCGGTGCGGCGAATAATCGCACTCGCATCGGCATCAAGCTCTCGACTCGATGTAGGTAGAGAGACATGACTGAGAACGGCACTACCACGGCTCTATCTGACAGTCTTCTCGAACAATTCCCGCGTTCCATTCTGTGCAGCGACCCTAAAGGGAACGGATAGGCCGTGTTCCCGCGCAGTCTGCAACTCAACACCAAACCCCAAAGCCGCGTTTGCCCATTTGCAAAACCCCCTTTTGCCTCTTGTTCCGCTTCCAGTCGACTCATGAATTGCCAGAAGAGGGAAATGGGTGGGCAAAGGAGACGACGCATAGTCCATCATGCAGGGTCATTGGGCGACAGAGACCGACGGGACCAATCTGTCTCTGTCTTGGCAGTCTCTGCTCTGGTCTTCCGGCTTTCCTGTCGTGTTCCGGTTCGATGTTTGTCAATGAACGGAGGGGCCTTGCGTCGCCGAATATGGGTGGCAGCCGATCATCCGTCACGCCGTGCCAGCTGATTAGGTCGTCTGGGACTAAGACACACGCCAAAATCAGCGACGACATCATCGCCTCCCCAGCCGCACGAGGTATGAATGGCCAAGACGATGCCGCGTACTCCCTAGATCAAGAATCTGAGAGCCAAGAGAGGCAATATCCTGGTGGAGACAGAGATGCCATATTGACCTTCGTTTTTCGTGGGGATCGGTGGTTTCCTCATACATCTTACCCCGTTTCCCTAGTGCTAAGGTTAAATCTAGTGCCATTTTGGCACAGAGCCGTGAGCCGTGAGCCGTCAACGATCACTTAGTGCTTGGCCTCCTCGTAACCCTTGCGGCGATCTAGAGCCTGACCCCGTTTGAACCTGTTTGTAGGCCACCCCGGTTACACGAAACCCACCAGCCTGGAGAGAGTTTCTCCTCTACATTACCCGAATAGGAAACCCATACATTGGTTCTCGAGTCCTTTACTGGCTTGTGCGCGGGAGGCTGGGTGATGGATTCTGGGATGATGAATTGTTTGCTGCATTTGATTGCCCAGATCGTCGGCAAGTCCCTGTAAGCCATCGGCGAATGACAGATGTCGTCGCGCCTGAAGTTCTTTGACTCTCTGACTCGAAGCGTTGGTGAAGGGGTGTGGTGGTGCATACCAACCCCAAAGCGGTAAGATGGTGAGAAGAAAACAGAGCCTCAACCCTGCGGTCTTCCCCCATCGCCACACAATGTCCGGAGGGAGGTCCTTGGCATAGGAATCTCAACGTCTCCAAACGTCTCACGATTTTCGTGAATAAACGTTGCCGCTCAGACATGGGGCTCCCTGTACTTGTCCAAAAGGGTAGCTGCAGTCGACCTTGTGAGACGATTTACACGGCCGAGTTTCGTTTCATCTGAACTTCAACGCTCGCAAGCGCGCACAACTGACTATTCTCCTCCCCACACCAACGGCTCACATAACACAAATTCACACACACCTTGACATGGCGCAATCCTCGATTCGTCAATACGCACTGGTAGGGGGCGACATAACTGCCAATAAGCCATGGAAGCTAGTGCTGCTCCCCTCAACTCAACAACGACAGCCAAGAAGCTGCAGCTGACTTGGACGTGAAGACTGGGCCCAACGTGGCACGTAATCCGTGCCCTCCTCCACCACAGAAACAAGGGAGGGCTCTCGAACACCTTGAGACGTCCGAAGAAACTGCCCGCAAGCCGTCATGCCATCGGTCTGGTGCGATAATAATATCCACACCTCTATGGTTTCTATCGTCTCAGGCTTCGGGGGCTGTGCGTACATTGGGCCTATCTTGGTACAGGGGACTTAGAGTTGCTGCCGAGGTGAACTCACGAGATGTGCTTCACTGCTTGCCCGTGGCATATGAGGTCAGCGCGCAGCCATCCGGTCACTCATATATCAGCTCGATGGTTCCCGGCTCACAATCGGGGATGAAAAAGCATCCTCATCCATCAAACCTTGTCAGCACAGACTTTTCCAACGCTCTTACTTATATACTCCCGGGTTGGAGACTTGCTATTAAACATTACCCTATTCTCTAATTATCTCTCGACACCATAACAGATCACTCTGGCTAGTGACTTATTATCAAAATGCAGCTGACCAAGACTCTCCTCTTCGCCCTCGTCGGCACCGCCTTCGCCTCCCCCGTCGAGAAGCGCCAACTCTCCGTCATCCAGGGCGCCGTCACCTCCGTCCAGGGAGCTCTCACCAAGCTCAACACCGCCGTCCAGGTACGTTGGTCCGAACATCGGGCATACGGTACTGTTGGGAAGTCTCGGCTTCGATGCGGTGCAGAGATGGGATATGCAGGAACTGTGGTACATCGGACTTGACTAACATGCATTCATCAAGGGCGTTGGTAACGATGTTGCATCTGCACAACCCATTCTGGCTGCTTCCACTGAGGTCCAGAACACCCTGTCAAAGGCCGCCACCGATATCCAGGGTGCTCAGCCTCTTCAGCTCCAGGAGGCTCTCGGCCTTCAGCAGACCGCCACCGATCTCACCTCTTCCGCAACTACCTTGATTGACAGTCTCGTCTCCAAGAAGTCCAACTTCGACCAGATCGGTGTCTCCAGCGTCGTCCTCCAGAACCTCCAGCAACAGAAGACCGCCTCTGCCAGCCTCGGAACCGCCATCGTCTCCAAGGTTCCCGCTATCGGCCAGGGCATCGCACAGCAGAGCATTGACCAGATCACTGCCGCCCTCGACAAGGGCATCCAGGCCTACTCCGCTGGTGGTGCCGCTCCCGCTGGTGGTGCGTAGAGCACCCCCCCTCCGTCGCGCGCCGTCCCCCGCGCCTCCCCCGTTTCCGTCCGTCCGTCCGAGAATATAAACATCGAATACTAACAATGGTACTCTTGCTCTTCAGCTAAACCTGCAACGAATACCACCGCTCCCCCTGCTGCTGCTCCCGCTAAACCCAAGACTCCTGCTGCTGCCCCTGCTGCCCCGAAGACACCTGCCGCTGCTCCTAAGGCCCCCGCTGGGGGTCTCGAGGGCCTGCTCGGTGGTCTTCTCGGCGGTGCGGGTGGTGCTGGTGGTGCCAATGGCGCCGGAGGCTTGGGTGCCCTCCTCGGAGGTCTCACGGGAGGTGCAGCTGGCGGTGCGGCGGGCGCTGGTGGCGCTGGAGGAATTGGTGCTCTTCTCGGTGGTCTTACTGGTGGCGCGGCTGGAGGCGCCACTGGCGCGAAGGCGAACGTGGTCGATTTTGCAGAAGACGCAGCAGAGGAGGACGAGGAATAAAGTACAGACCGGGATACTCCTTACAGCTTGTTTAGCCTGTAGCAAATCATCATTGAGGCTTTCTTTCTACACCATGACCGTTGATCAAGCTGTGCCTCGTGAAACTCATGTTTTCATGATTGTGACACTTATTTCACACCTCCAAGGTAGTTTACAGCATCCCTCATGACTAGTCTAGTGTATACTACAAAGTGATAGTTTGCTGTATCACAACACCTAGACAGACCACGTCTTGTGACCAGCAAGGTATTTAAGCCAGGGTATCTTATCTTGTTTACTATCTGAACATAGAAACCTTCAACCGCTTCATTCGTAGTGGAGAAACCTGGCATCCAAGGCGATCTTAGATACCTGACGTGGGTAGAGCATTGCCAGATTCCCCGGATTTGAGCAGTTGATGAAACATATCTAGCGTCGATCTTACGAGAGACCCAGACGTAAAACCTCACCTCGCAGCGGCACAGCCAGGTTTCGTAGATCTCTCCACTTGATTCTGGTTTACGTTCCCTAACAAGAAAAAACCATAACACGCAAGCCTGCCAGGTTCCGGGCCCCCGCGTATTGGTGCACTTGGCGAAACCTTACTTACGCTTGTCGACAGCCTATAGGGCTGTCATGCGCGGCAGGCGAGTCACCCTTTTGAGCTTTTATCTTGTGATGCCGCGGCGGCCGATGGGGGTTTGACCACCCACCCTTGACAGCCCACAACAATTGTTGACAATGCAACACAGAAATAACTCGCCATGTCATGATAACTAAGATATTATGCCGTGCGTCTTCCCCGCATAGCATTCTCGTGACAGAACTTTCCCCGCGTAGAATCAAACCCTCTTGTCAATATTCCTTGTCTCTATTAAACACAACGTCACTGCCTGCATCTACAATGACGTTGCCTAGAATGACATGACAGTTGATCGACCGAGCGCTAGACATGAAGAGGGCGTGTTGCCCAGATCTAGTCTGCGCTTCAGAGGATTGGCGACGCTCCCATGATCCCTGGCAGGATCATGTCACATGGGTAACCTTGAGGCAAATATTGACAGGTGGGAGGGCCAGGCCACCCAGTCAACCGTGACGGGACTCTGGGACTCGGAACCGCTGATCTGTTGAACCAATCGCATCTCGATTCTGGACTCTGAAAGTCGGTTCTTGTCTCCCGTCGTTCCTCTATCATGCCAGCCAACTAGTCTACTTTCGACAACCCCAGAGAGTAGTGTTTGATCCTCGCGATCAACGTCACGGAGTTGGTTATGCTCCTGGAGGCTCAGGAGTTTCAGCGACCGAATCCTACTACGTTCAAGTATAAATGCCCGAGAGAATGTCGAACTACCATGCGTTATCATTGTTATCGGATACCGAACAACGTGTTTTTCACAATCAGGAACTTTTGCGACCCGAACTTTTGGGCTCGCACAGTGTCACTCGATAACTCGGGAGGATTTTTGTAATGGGTATATTGCCAACCACAAAGATGACTAGTTTGCAGCAGGAAGAACCCAGCTCGGCAAAGGCTAAAGCGCAGATAAAACCTCTGCCCGTAGACGTTTGACCATATTATTGGGAAAGGAAAAAGCGCGAAAGCCACAAACCTTGCCTGTGACTGAAATGCAGAAACCGAACGAAACGGACAACGAGAAAATGAGAATTGTGCAAAAGGACCGACGCCAAAAGAGAACCCCCCCCAAAAGAATGAAAGCGGCTGCGGGAGGAAATGCCGGGATGCCCGAAAGACCCAAAGCAATAGATTCCTATGCCGAGGAGAGAGGACGACACGCCAGTGGAGTATCAAAATTCCAGATATTCTAAAGAGTATTAGTGAATGTCAACGAAGATTCGAATAAGAGGCATACACTCACAGTCATGCAGCGCCCCAACAACCTCCTCCTGCGCGGACACGTAATATGCGTGGTGCATGCCTACTACTGACCTCTCCTAAAGGTCTTAGGTCTATCAGCAGCACGGCATATCTGATATTAGAAAGATCAGCTTCTCTCTGAATAGTCGTAACTGGCTGACCTGCCACTGCGGCAGGATTGTGTTCGCCAGGAAGGGCGGCCGTCTCCGCAGGGGTGAGGGCCTTGTCCCCACCTCGTCCCCTGAGCTGAGGCCATCCTTCAGCGACTGGAGCAGTCAATTGCGAGTCTAAAAGAGCGCCCAATGGGTGTTGTAGTGGCATAGTCTCTTGAGCTCGGCCCTGCTCCATTTGACTGCGAGGCTGCCCTTAGCCTCGGACAGCAGGAGATCGTCAAACAGGTCCCATCGAAGGCCCGCGCTGAACTGCCGGCAAGTGTCCATGTCAGATCGTCCACTTCCCAGGCCGGGGTCACCTTCAAGTATATCGTGGCGCCCGCAGCCCGCCAGTGGGGAGCGGCATCCACGGATCCGCCCGTAGCTTTCCCCTTCTTGGAAACTGAAGGTTCAGCATCGTGTGACAATGTGCCGATTACCATCGTTGCGTCGTTGGCTGATCGCGGTGGTA